>CAWVNZ010002837.1:0-30895 GCA_963930735.1 Dioctria linearis | reverse complement strand
AAATTTTTCAAAAAATAATTTTTTACTATCGCAAGTTTTAATTGCGCCAGGGATTGCCTTTTCTACAGTAAATTTTGCAAAAAATAATTTTTTACTGTCGCAAATTTTAATTGCGCCAGGGATTGCCTTTTCTATAGTAAACTTTTCAAAAAATAATTTTCTACTGTCGCAAATTTTACTTGCGCCAGGGATTGCCTTTTCTATAGTAAATTATTCAAAAAATAATTTTTTACTATCGCCAGTTTTAATTGCGCCAGGGATTGCCTTTTCTATAGTAAATTTTTCAAAAAATAATTTTTTACTGTCGCAAATTTTAAATATCCCAGGGATTGCCTTTCCTATAGTAAATTTTGCAAAAAATAATTTTATACTATCGCAAATTTTAATTACGCCATGGATTGCCTTTTCTATAGTAAATTATTCAAAAAATGCTTTTTTACTGTCGCAAATTTTAAATATCCCAGGGATTGCCTTTTCTATAGTAAATTTCTCACAAATTAATTTCTTACTGTCGCAAATTTTAAATACGCTAGGGATTGCCTTTTCTATAGTAAATTATTCAAAAAATAATTTTCTACTGTCGCAAATTTTAATTACGCCAGGGATTGCCTTTTCTATAGTAAATTATTCAAAAAATAATTTTCAACTGTCGCAAATTTTAATTACGCCAGGTATTGCCTTTTCTATAGTTGTTATATCCCGGGGCGTCGTGCTTTCCTTTCTTTGGAGAAGAACGCCCAGGCGGAGTCCAGCATCTATCGGAGTCTTCTGTCGTTCCCTTTTCTTGTTCCTCTGAAATTAATCTTTAATTTGATTAAATAAATACAAAATACACTCGATCGCGTGATAATCCGTTGACTTTAACTTTTATAAACTTATAAAACTTTACAATGTAATTTTTTTATTGTAATTAACTTTTTTAAAAGAATTATAAACTTTTCGAAAACTCGACCGACTCCGATTGAGGGTTTTACTGAACTCCTCGACTTGTGCGTTTTAATATTATCGTTTGCTCGCGTCTTTGCCTTATCAGCAAAATAACTTTCACACTTCATCGCGACAACAGGATGTAACTCGACTCTTTAAAAAATGTTAGCACAAGTGGAGAACGAAGAAGTAAACAAAAGTTGATTACTTCTTGATAAAATTTGTATATTATACGCTGAGGAAAGAATTTTCAGTGTTCGTTGCGCACTTGAAAAAACGATACTTTGTATCGTGGGAAATGAGTTGTGAATTGCGTCGGTCAAGCACTGTCACAACCAATAAATTATGATTTGAGCTGAGTGCTGACCGAGCGTAATTACAACATTCCATCCCCCTAAGAAAAAGAAAATTTTTTGCTTAAGGACAAAAATTTTCCCGTAGATAAAAACTTCTTCTAAATTTTTTTCAGCCGGTCGAGTCTCGCTTTAACAAAAAGCAAATTTAAAAATTTTTTTTTTATAAAGACTGTATTATGAAAATATAAAAACTACAAAAGGTTTTCTTAACTTTTACCAATATGTAAGGAAAGTTTAATTTTTTTTTTTTTTTTTTTTTTTTTTTTTTTTACAGTTTTAAACTAATTGTAAATTATTTTTAGTATATCATTATTAAAAGAATTTCGAAAGAAAAAGGTGAATTTAAAAGAAATATGAAAATTTAGATAATAACTTAATAAGATCTTTCTAATACATATTTATGTTTTATTTACCCAGTTTTTTTTTTTTTGTTTTTTTTTTGTTTTACAATGAGTTTCTTCTTTTCTATCATTATTTTACCTTATTTTACAAAAATTAAGTGAAAACACCCTTGATTTATTGATATAATTTTTTACCTAATATTCATTGACAAAAGGTAGCTATTTAAAATTTTTTGATTTTTTTTTTTTTTTCTATTTATTTGATTTTACCTTATTTATTTTCTCACACCTAAAGTAAGTTTAATTGGTTCATTTTTCACTTCGTCACTATTAGTACCCTGCTGTGTTTCTACAATCCGCAAATTTCTTCTTTTATAGATTTTATATGCCTTAAAACTTGCATATATTATAATAATGGAAACGATAACGTATACTAGTGCATAATGGTGGACCGTATGCGGGTCCAATGAAATTAGATCCTTATTTTCTTCTTCTTTGAAAATCTTAATACTTTCCGCCAATATTTTTAGATCTGCTTCAGGTGAATATTTAATTATTCTTGTTTTCTTTGTATCGCTATTAGGAGTCGTAAAATTTAGTTTACTTGTCTTTATTACATCCGTTATATTTATTGGAGGGACGAATGCATTTTTTATTCGGGTTTCTTTAACGTTGTAGCCTTGTATTGTTAAGTCATGTGTGCGGAGGTAGCAATTACCTGAAATTTCTATTATGCCAATCCCTGATATTACTAGTGGTGCGATTGAATCTTCGCAGATATAATCAGCTGTAATTTCGTAAAGAGATGAGAATAGCCATTTGTTAATTTGAGAAAGTTGTATCCATATAATTTCATGGTCAAATTGTCTTAGATCACAACTGGGCAGAATTTTTTCTTCTCGTTTTAGCAGGTGTAGCTCACAGATCTTCGATTCTTTACCAATGGTAATAATAGGACGCTGAATGCCACATAGAAAATAATTGTGATTTTCCGTAATACAACTGGAGAGTTCTTTATGCGTTATTTCGTAGTAGTGCTCTTTGCTGTAGTCTATTATTAAATATTCGATGCTCGGTTGAATGAAAATTAGACGTTTTTCATGTGGTGTTGGTAAGGGGATAATTTTGAATATTTGATAATTTTCTTTCGACGGAAGTGGTATTTTCAGTTCATATATTACTTTTGAATTGAATATTGAGGTGCTAATGTGACTGATATGATACAATGAGAGGAGATTGTTGTCCTTTACGATCGCTGGAAGTTTAGTGTCGCTTGGAAGTTTTTGGTGAATGGTGTTTAAAATAGCGTTTAGCTGATCCGGCGTGACTATGGATGGGTGTAGTTTCCCATGCCGTGCGTCTGTAACCAGGTCAACTATTGTATCCACCGTGTTTTGGTAACGCAAAGTTATTAGCATTATGAGTGAAGTTAGGGATTCGATTTGCGATATTACTGTAAGTGACACGCTTCCTGCAGTTAGATTTTGTATTTGAGTTTTGATCAGTGAAACTTTATTATCTAGTGCTATTATCTGTTCTTCAAAAACTCTTTGCGTTTTATTGAATATGTTTTCTGTGGTTTCAATAACTACCGTCTGGTTTTTTATTAAACTCAGTAAGTGGTCTTCGTTATATTTCAGCTTTTCGATTTGCCGGTCGTAATATTTAGCGTCGTCTTCATTTAGTGTTCCAAATAAAGATTTGCTTACAACACCTATGGCATTGAATAGTGATCTTTTGCTACGAGTTCCATCCCCATGGGTTAACAGGTTATATTTTTGTTTAATTTCGTGCAATACGAGATTGACTTCTGTTATTGTACTTCGGCACGCTGAAGTTATGAATGGGTTATTTTTCAATGATTCGCACAATTCATTAACTGTTGTAACGTATTTATCAATTTTTCTTGCAGTAAATTTAAAGCTTCTAATATCATAGTAAACTACCACTTTCCATTCTTTGGAATAAAGTTCGGCTCTACCTAACTCCTCAAAATATATTCCCGGATTGCTGTTAATTCTAGTTACGTTAATAGTATTTCCATGCGAGGAAGATATACTTATTAGAAGTAGGGGTACAACGACCAGAAATCTGGAAAATAAAAATAAAATAAATTCCTAAAACTTTTCCGAGAAGGTGGAGGGCAATTTAAAATGCCCCATGGAGGAAAGTAAAGAGTTCATAAAAAAAAAATCGTTAAATGTTTTAAAAAAAAAACACTTGTTGGAAAACCTTTAACTGAAGATGAATTAGAAATTGTCGCTGATCAGGAAGCAAAAGCAATTGCCATGACCAGAGAGTATGTTGATGTAAATTTGGCTAGCAAAAATACACTTCTAGCAATATTATCAAAACAAAGTTATAGGATTCTCATTCGAGCAAGGTATATTGAGTACGGGTAGTGATACGACAGCCTGTAATCTGAAAGTGAAGGTATGTAGTTAAATGACTGGGATAAGCTAGTCATTTAGTAATTTTAAATCATTGTTATGAATTGTCTTGTGTTTGTTCTTTATTTTTATGACGCTATTCTCATGTGATAACACTTTTATGACTTCGTAGGGACCTTCCCATAAGGTGGAGAATTTGTTTTTGCGGGTATGGTTTTTTATGAGGACCTTGTCACCTACATTAAACTGCTTTGGAAGGGTTCCCTTATCATAGTAAGCTTTGGAGCGATTCTTATTAGTAAGAATGGTTTGTCGGGCTATTTCGTATCCGTGCTGCAGGCGAGCTTTTAACTCTTTCGCGTAATCGTCGTAGCTATAGGACAAGTGGGGTTTATGTTTGAAAGTGTTGGGGATATTTGGGGGAAAGCCATACAGCAATTGGTATGGAGTACAGTTGGTACTCGAATGTGGTGTTGTATTGTAAACAAGGATAGCGTAAGGGATCCAACTGTCCCAGGAAAGAGGGTCTTTGTTAACGTAATGACGAAGGTATTCGGCCAAAGTGCGATGGCTTCTTTCCAACGCACCGTTCGTTTGGGGATGATACGGAGAAGTGTTTACCTTCTTGGCTTTTAGGATTTTACAGGTTTCCTTGAAAAGATTACTTAAAAAATTTGTCCCCTGGTCTGTTAGGATAATTTCCGGTACACCGTGTCTGCATACTAAGCTTTCTACGAACGCATGCGCGACGGTTTCTGCTTCGGCATTTCGTAGTGGTAGTGCCTCTGAAAATTTGGTTAAATCGTCCTGAAAGGTTAATAGGTATTTGTTACCTTGGTAACTGATGGGAAGTGGACCTACTATATCTAGAGATATTCTTTGAAAAGGACGAGAACTAGTCGAAGTGATTCGCATGGGGATAGGAGGATTTTTATAAAGTTTGTTCTTTTGGCACGACTCACATTTCCGAATAAAATTTGAAACGTCTTTAACCATTGAGGGCCAATAATATTTTAGTTTTAATCTCTTAATAGTTCGCGAAATTCCTTGATGGCCACCAAAAGCTGAATTATGGTATTCATGTAGCAGTTTAGTGATATCTTCACTGTTTTCTGGGTGAATTTTAGAATCGGTAAAAAGATGTATTGTGATCGCAGCAGTAAATATTTTTCCGATATCAGTTTTAAATTCATGGAACGAGTAAGTGTTATCAAAGTTAGGGAATGAGAAATTTATAGAGGTCAAATTTTTATTAATGCATTCAGCATAAAAGTTTTGTAAAATGTTTATCAGGAGATTTCTATCATCATGAGTCCTCACGGGTAGTTTTGCTTTAGCTACTATTAGTGTTGCTTTGTTTTCCTCTTTGAGGTAGGTCTTCAATTGCCCGATCTCGGGTGGATTAAAATCTTCGATTATTTCCTTCAACGTATCCTCAATAGAAGTATTTATTAGAGGTAGTATAATAAAGTTGTATGCTGAATTTATTTTTTCGAAAATTGTACCATTATTTTCAAGAATTTTGGGAACATCGAGTTTCTCTATGGAAGCCTGTATGGGTATTTCCGTTTGCGTAATAGGGCGTTCTGAATGGATATTCTTGCTCTGATTTCGTGTAATTACTGCTACCGTAGGTTCATTTTCCTCGGTTTTAATGCGACTTAAGGCATCGGCATTGGCATTATATTTGCCGGGTTTGTAAATAATTTCGGAGTCGTACTCTTCTAATAGTAATCTCCACCTAGTTAGGCGAGATGCAGCTGGATCCTTCAGATTCATCAACCACCGAAGGGGTCTATGGTCTGTAACTATGGTAAATTTTTTTCCAAATACATACGGTCTGAACTGCTTTACGGCAAATATGATTGCCAATAATTCTTGTTCCGTTGTAGAGTATCTGGTTTCGGCATCATTTAATTTACGACTCGCATAACATATTGGTTTATCAATTCCTATCTTTCCCTGTGACAAGACAGCGCCAACTGCGTACTTACTCGCATCCGTGGTAATTAAAAATTCTTTAGTAAAGTCGGGGTAAGCAAGAACGGGAGGAGAGATAAGTTTTGCTTTTAAGGCCCTAAATGATTCGTCACAGTGTGCGTTCCATTTGAATTCTGCGCTCTTTTTTAATAGATGGGTGAGAGGCTTAGCAATTTCCGCAAAGTTCGAAATAAATCTCCTATAATAACCTGCAAGCCCCAAAAAGGACTTAACATCTTTAGTTTTCTTTGGTATAGGATAACTTGCTATGGCCTTCACTTTGGATATATCTGGTTTTATGCCGTCCTGGGATATTATATGTCCCAGATAGACTAGCTCTCTTTGTATGAACTTGCACTTTTCAGGTTGTAGTTTCATGTTATGTTGTCTTAAACGACAAAACACGTCAACAAATTTCGAGTTATGGTCATGGATATCATATCCATATATGACTATGTCGTCGACATACACAAAGCATTTAATACCTTGTAATCCCATAAGTACATTGTTCATGAGACGTTGGAATGTGGCGGGTGCATTTTTCAGCCCGAATGGCATTCGGTTATACTCGAAATGTCCAAAGGGTGTGCTGAATGCGGTCTTTCCTCTGTCTCTTTCATCTACTAAAATTTGATGAAATCCCTGAGCAAGGTCAAGGGTACTAAAATATTTGGACTTGCCCAATTGATCCAAAATATCCGTAATATTTGGCAATGGATATGCGTCGCCCACGGTTATATCATTCAGCTTCCGGAAATCTACAACCACTCTCCATCGTTTATTGCCTGTATTGTCAGATTTTTTTGGCACGAGGAGCAATGGGGAATTCACGGACTATAGCTTGGCGTAACGATACCGTCTTTTAGCATATCTTTTACCTGCCTATGGATTTCATTCTTTTGCGATTCGGGTAGGCGATATGGACGTGTATAAATCGGTGGTTTATTGGGGTCAGTGAGAATAGTATGCCTAACGGCATCCGTGTGCGACAAGTAATCTCCTTCTAAGAGGAAAAGATCGTTGAATTCTTTATATATTTCTGTAATGAGCTGTTTTTCCTCTGGATTGCAGTGATCTAGATTGATTAAAGCTTCTAATTTTTGTAGTCGCTTTTTCACTGGATCTTTATTAAAGTCGAATTGAAGAACACTAAATTCCTCGAGACCATCCCATTTTAATGGTATTTCTTTTACTTTCAAGATTACCTCTGAGTCGTTTGAGTTTAATAACATTACGTTTACTGCGTTGTTTGTTTGCTCAACCAGTGTTTCTGCGAGATATATTCCTGGCTGTATTTCGCATTTTTGTAATACAACTGGTTTACTGCAATTGAAAGGGAGTGAGACAACTTTTTCGCTTCTAGCCGGTAGAGTTATTTCCTTATTCTGAAGATCGTGAATTATTTTTATATCGTCGGAGCAATATATGGTGTTTCCTTTGGTTGCCCCGTTTAGAATAATTTTATCTGGATGATTAAGATTAGCCTCTGAGGCAGTTTGGATATCGTGTCCATCACCCGAAGGATTGTTTATAGTAAAAATACCTTCATTATAATCAATAATACAATTATATTTCTTCAAAAAATCATTTCCTATGATACCGTCGTACTTTAGTGTTATTTCGTCGTTTAAAAGATGAAAAATGTGCGTTAAGCAAAATTCATTTCTTTCCGTAGAAAGATTGAGCGTTCCTGTGACAGTGCCCAACGTAGTAATTGGCTCACCGGAAAGTGTAGATATAGTACTTTTGGTTTTAAAAGGTTTTCGAATAACGTTAGGATTTAACTTCAATATACTTATGTCCGCTCCCGTATCAATAAGGAACGTAGAATACTTTTGAGCTGAAGGCAGAAATGGTATGCAAATGGTTACATTTAAATCGAATTTAGAGAATGATATCGAGATTTGTTTTGGCGTGAACGCTTTCTCTTTTAATTTTTCGACGGTTGTTTGTGGACTTCGGCTGTATGTGTTAGTCGGGATGGAGTGCCGATACTCCCCACCCGACAGTCCTCGTTTCCCTTTATTACCATGGTGGTATCCTTAGTATAGTCCTCTCTTACAGGTGCATAATGTGGATTGTGGGGCGAGTTCCGTGGTTGAGTGTATTTAGTAAAAAGATTCACTCGAGGGGAACCATATGAAGTTCTGCTATTATTACGTTGTCTCAACCGACAATCTTGTATATGGTGATTTGGTTTTTTGCAGTATGCGCATACCAAATGGTTTACCTCTCTTTTTATTTCGCGAGGTGGAAAGTTGGGAATATTTGTGTTACGGAAACAAGTTTCTTTGGTGTGGCCTGTGCGTCTACAGAGTTCACACGAAATTGTATTTTTCGCAAAGGGTCTCGTATGGTGAGAGACTGACGGAGAGTTCCGTTCTAATCGTGTAGAATGTTCACTAGCATAAGCGATTGATTTTCTTAAATCACTTTCTCCCTTTGCTTTGACCAATAATTTCAACTGTTCACTACGTAGACCATCTTCGAAAGTCTGGATCGCTAGTTTCTCGTTCTCTTTAATTAAGAACGTTCTTACGGCTTCCTCATTTACATTCGCGTATGTTGCAGAGTTTAAGGTGGCCAAAGCTAGGAGTAAATTTTCTCCAAAATCTTTCACGGTTTCCCTGCCCTGCCTCATTGATAGCAGTTCGTTTTGAGCGCTTGCTCTGGATTTCTCTTCCTTGAACTGATCTCTCAATTCTTTTGAAAGGTCGGACCATTTTGGACATGATTTATATTGTATTAACTCAAATGCTTGTCCCTTGAGTTTTGTTTTTACTATGTCCAGGAAAAGTTTGTGTTCGGCTGCGTTTAGAGACTCAGAAAAGAGTATGTTTCCACAGGCTATGAATTTATCTAGCTCCTGCGGGGACCCATCAAAATAGGGGACTAAATTGTAAACGTCCGCCACGCTAATAAGTCTTTCAGGCACGTCGGGCATGTTTGGGTTATGAAAAGGTAGCTCACTGAATAAAAGAGCAATTTGAGCACAGCTTCGGGTAAGTATTGTGTCTGTGATTGATTTCGAAACAAGAAGAAACAACAGTAAAAAATTTGAGGCAACTATCACGCCACTTAGATTGATTAGAAGCCTTATGTATCAGGATAGCAATGACAGATTAATTTTAAATTGGAGAAGATATGAGCACGTTATTATCGGAATCTTAGATGACTCGAAAATTTCATTCCAAAATTGTAAAAAAAAATGTATAAATGTATCAAATAATTAAAATTATTGGAACAACAGGATTGTCATTTAAATTATTTTGTATTAAAAGGTGCAAAAGAAAGGATTTATGAATTTTAAAAGGAAATTGAGCAAAACCACAAAAAATTGTCCTCTAATTTCGGAATGTACTATTATACTCACTTTGAGACCGAATAGTATGACTTTAATGTTATGTATCTTGTAAAACTTCTAAACAAAAATTCCACCACAATAAAACCCATCAAAACAAAAAACAATTTTCAAAATTTAAACTCGACCACTTCAAATTCAGAAAACCTAGTTGGAACTGAACACCAATGAACTCTCAATAAAATTTATTTAAACCAGAACTTGCACACTCAAAGACGAGTCAATTCAGAGCCTTTATTTCTGACTATGTGGAAATATTAATTTAGATTTATTCCCCCTAATAATTTCAAGACTTCGTATAGGCTAAATTCTTCGAAAATGAAATTACGAGCAGACCTAAAAATCTCAATTCAAGTCTCAAGAAAGATTTTATTTTAACCATGCACATATATACACACATATATGTAGGTATTTAGATTTTCACTTTTCGTTAACGCGATTATACATCAAAAGGCGAGAGAAAATTCGTGGTGAAATACTACTACAATGGGAACTTTTCTTATTACAAGGGGATTTTTTTTTTTTTTTTAAAATGATAAGTAGTAGCGATAAACAAGACACACATATCAAAAAGGAGAATATAGAAGAAAGTAAGGGTTTTCTTCTTACTTTAAATAATTAATTTTTTTTTTCACACGAAACTTTTGATCGATTGATTGGCTCGTTTACGGAATATATGCTTTTTCAGCTTTTTTTTTTTTGAACACAGCAAGGTTTACACTTTTTCACTTGTTTTTAACAATCCCATTAAAAAATTTTTTTTTTATTTATTATATATTCAACTAAAGAAAATATATATTTATATATAATCATATATAAGAAGATTTTAAGCATGCATACTAGGTCTTAACTACTTACAGTGCCTGCTTCTTCATTTTTTTTTCTTTCTATGATGATTAATATTGATTTGGTACTTTTGCGGCAATTTCTGTTCCTCCAAAACGGCAGATTAATTGAAGAAAATTAATTGAAGAGCTGGTATTATTGCGGCACTTTCTGTTGCTCCAAGACGGCAGTAGGATACTTTTTTATTTCACTCTTTTATATTTCACCTGTTTATTCTTCAAAGTGCTGAAGTAGATGATGCTATGATGCAACGGCAATATAGTGATGTCGAGATGGTGTCATCCGCACCCGCTGCCACCAGTTTGTTATATCCCGGGGCGTCGTGCTTTCCTTTCTTTGGAGAAGAACGCCCAGGCGGAGTCCAGCATCTATCGGAGTCTTCTGTCGTTCCCTTTTCTTGTTCCTCTGAAATTAATCTTTAATTTGATTAAATAAATACAAAATACACTCGATCGCGTGATAATCCGTTGACTTTATTATAGTTAACTTTTATTAACTTATAAAACTTTACAATGTAATTTTTTTATTGTAATTAACTTTTTTAAAAGAATTATAAACTTTTCGAAAACTCGACCGACTCCGATTGAGGGTTTTACTGAACTCCTCGACTTGTGCGTTTTAATATTATCGTTTGCTCGCGTCTTTGCCTTATCAGCAAAATAACTTTCACACTTCATCGCGACAACAGGATGTAACTCGACTCTTTAAAAAATGTTAGCACAAGTGGAGAACGAAGAAGTAAACAAAAGTTGATTACTTCTTGATAAAATTTGTATATTATACGCTGAGGAAAGAATTTTAAGTGTTCGTTGCGCACTTGAAAAAACGATACTTTGTATCGTGGGAAATGAGTTGTGAATTGCGTCGGTCAAGCACTGTCACAACCAATAAATTATGATTTGAGCTGAGTGCTGACCGAGCGTAATTACAACATTCCATCCCCCTAAGAAAAAGAAAATTTTTTGCTTAAGGACAAAAATTTTCCCGTAGATAAAAACTTCTTCAAAAAATAATTTTCAACTGTCGCAAATTTTAATTACGCCAGGGATTGCCTTTTCTATAGTAAATTATTCAAAAAATAATTTTTTACTGTCGCAAATCTTAAGTGCGCCAGGGATTGCCTTTTCTATAGTAAATTATTCAAAAAATAATTTTTTACTGTCGCAAATTTTAAATACGCCAGGGATTGCCTTTTCTATAGTAAATTATTCAAAAAATAATTTTCTGCTGTCGCAAATTTAATTACGCCAGGGATTCCCTTTTCTATAGTAAATTATTCAAAAAATAATTTTCAACTGTCGCAAATTTTAATTACGCCAGGGATTGCCTTTTCTATAGTAAATTATTAAAAAAATAATTTTCTACTGTCGCAAATTTTAATTACGCCAGGGATTGCCTTTTCTATAATAAATTATTCAAAAATTAATTTTTTACTGTCGCAAATTTTAAGTGCGCCAGGGATTGCCTTTTCTATAGTAAATTATTCAAAAAATAGTTTTCTACTGTCGCAAATTGTAATTGCGCCAGGTATTGCCTTTTCTATAGTAAATTTTTCAAAAAATAATTTTATACTGTCGCAAATTTTAATTACGCCAAGGATTGCCTGTTCTATAGTAAATTATTCAAAAAATAATTTTTTACTGTCGCAAATTTTAATTACGCCAGGGATTGCCTTTTCTATAGTAAATTATTCAACAAATAATTTTATACTGTCGCAAATTTTAATTACGCCAGGGATTGCCTTTTCTATAGTAAATTTTGCAAAAAATAATTTTATACTGTCGCAAATTTTAACTGCGCCAGGGATTGCCTTTTCTATAGTAAATTATTCAAAAAATAATTTTTTACTGTCGCAAATTTTAATTACGCCAGGGATTGCCTTTTCTATAGTAAATTATTCAAAAAATAATTTTCAACTGTCGCAAATTTTAATTACGCCAGGGATTGCCTTTTCTATAGTAAATTATTCAAAAAATAATTTTCAACTGTCGCAAATTTTAATTACGCCAGGGATTGCCTTTTCTATAGTAAATTATTCAAAAAATAATTTTATACTGTCGTAAATTTTAATTGCGCCAGGGATTGCCTTTTCTATAGTAAATTATTCAAAAAATAATTTTCTACTGTCGCAAATTCTAATTGCGCCAGGGATTGCCTTTTCTATAGTAAATTTTGCAAAAAATAATTTTATACTGTCGCAAATTTTAATTACGCCAGGGATTGCCTTTTCTCTAGTAAATTATTCAAAAAAAAATTTTTTTCTGTCGCAAATTTTAATTGCGCCAGGTATTGCCTTTTCTATAGTAAATTTTGCAAAAAATAATTTTATACTGTCGCAAATTTTAAGTGCGCCAGAGATTGCCTTTTCTATAGTAAATTATTCAAAAAATAATTTTTTACTGTCGCAAATTTTAATTGCGCCAGGGATTGCCTTTTCTATAGTAAATTATTCAAAAAATAATATTCTACTGTCGCAAATTTTAATTGCGCCAGGGATTGCCTTTTCTATAGTAAATTTTGCAAAAAATAATTTTCTACTGTCGCAAATTTTAATTGCGCCAGGGATTGCCTTTTCTATAGTAAATTATTCAAAAAATAATTTTCTACTGTCGCAAATTCTAATTGCGCCAGGGATTGCCTTTTCTATAGTAAATTTTGCAAAAAATAATTTTATACTGTCGCAAATTTTAATTACGCCAGGGATTGCCTTTTCTCTAGTAAATTATTCAAAAAAAAATTTTTTTCTGTCGCAAATTTTAATTGCGCCAGGTATTGCCTTTTCTATAGTAAATTTTGCAAAAAATAATTTTATACTGTCGCAAATTTTAAGTGCGCCAGACATTGCCTTTTCTATAGTAAATTATTCAAAAAATAATTTTTTACTGTCGCAAATTTTAATTGCGCCAGGGATTGCCTTTTCTATAGTAAATTATTCAAAAAATAATATTCTACTGTCGCAAATTTTAATTGCGCCAGGGATTGCCTTTTCTATAGTAAATTTTGCAAAAAATAATTTTCTACTGTCGCAAATTTTAATTGCGCCAGGGATTGCCTTTTCTATAGTAAATTATTCAAAAAATAATTTTCTACTGTCGCAAATTTTAATTGCGCCAGGGATTGCCTGTTCTATAGTAAATTTTGCAAAAAATAATTTTATACTGTCGCAAATTGTAATTACGCCAGGGATTGCCTTTTCTACAGTAAATTTTGCAAAAAATAATTTTTTACTGTCGCAAATTGTAATTGCGCCAGGGATTGCATTTTCTATAGTAAATTTTGCAAAAAATAATTTTATACTGTCGCAAATTTTAATTACGCCAGGGATTGCCTTTTCTATAGTAAATTATTCAAAAAATACTTTTTTACTGTCGCAAATTTTAATTATCCCAGGGATTGCCTTTTCTATAGTAAATGTCTCACAAATTAATTTCTTACTGTCGCAAATTTTAAATACGCCAGGGATTGCCTTTTCTATAATAAATTATTCAAAAAATAATTTTCTACTGTCGCAAATTTTAAATACGCCAGGGATTGCCTTTTCTATAGTAAATTATTCAAAAAATAATTTTTTACTGTCGCAAATTTTAATTACGCCAGGGATTGCCTTTTCTATAGTAAATTATTCAAAAAATAATTTTCTACTGTCGCAAATTTTAATTACGCCAGGGATTGCCTTTTCTATAGTAAATTATTCAAAAAATAATTTTTTACTATCGCAAGTTTTAATTGCGCCAGGGATTGCCTTTTCTACAGTAAATTTTGCAAAAAATAATTTTTTACTGTCGCAAATTTTAATTGCGCCAGGGATTGCCTTTTCTACAGTAAATTTTTCAAAAAATAATTTTTTACTATCGCAAGTTTTAATTGCGCCAGGGATTGCCTTTTCTACAGTAAATTTTGCAAAAAATAATTTTTTACTGTCGCAAATTTTAATTGCGCCAGGGATTGACTTTTCTATAGTAAACTTTTCAAAAAATAATTTTCTACTGTCGCAAATTTTAATTTCGCCAGGGATTGCCTTTTCTATAGTAAATTATTCAAAAAATAATTTTTTACTATCGCAAGTTTTAATTGCGCCAGGGATTGCCTTTTCTATAGTAAATTTTTCAAAAAATAATTTTTTACTGTCGCAAATTTTAAATATCCCAGGGATTGCCTTTCCTATAGTAAATTTTGCAAAAAATAATTTTATACTGTCGCAAATTTTAATTACGCCATGGATTGCCTTTTCTATAGTAAATTATTCAAAAAATGCTTTTTTACTGTCGCAAATTTTAAATATCCCAGGGATTGCCTTTTCTATAGTAAATTTCTCACAAATTAATTTCTTACTGTCGCAAATTTTAAAGACGCCAGGGATTGCCTTTTCTATAGTAAATTATTCAAAAAATAATTTTCTACTGTCGCAAATTTTAAATACGCCAGGGATTGCCTTTTCTATAGTAAATTATTCAAAAAATAATTTTTTACTGTCGCAAATTTTAACTACGGCAGGGATTGCCTTTTCTATAGTAAATTATTCAAAAAATAATTTTCTACTGTCGCAAATTTTAATTACGCCAGGGATTGCCTTTTCTATAGTAAATTATTCAAAAAATAATTTTTTACTATCGCAAGTTTTAATTCCGCCAGGGATTGCCTTTTCTACAGTAAATTTTGCAAAAAATAATTTTTTACTGTCGCAAATTTTAATTGCGCCAGGGATTGCCTTTTCTACAGTAAATTTTTCAAAAAATATTTTTTTACTATCGCAAGTTTTAATTGCGCCAGGGATTGCCTTTTCTACAGTAAATTTTGCAAAAAATAATTTTTTACTGTCGCAAATTTTAATTGCGCCAGGGATTGCCTTTTCTATATATTAAACTTTTCAAAAAATAATTTTCTACTGTCGCAAATTTTAATTGCTCCCGGGATTGCCTTTTCTATAGTAAATTATTCAAAAAATAATTTTTTACTATCGCAAGTTTTAATTGCGCCAGGGATTGCCTTTTCTACAGTAAATTTTTCAAAAAATAATTTTTTACTGTCGCAAATTTTAAATATCCCAGGGATTGCCTTTCCTACAGTAAATTTCTCATAAATTAATTTCTTACTGTCGCAAATTTTAAATACGCCAGGGATTGCCTTTTCTATAGTAAATTATTCAAAAAATAATTTTCTACTGTAGCAAATTTTAAATACCCCAGGGATTGCCTTTTCTATAGTAAATTATTCAAAAAATAATTTTTTACTGTCGCAAATTTTAATTACGCCAGGGATTGCCTTTTCTATAGTAAATTATTCAAAAAATAATTTTATACTGTCGCAAATTTTAAGTGCGCCACTGATTGCCTTTTCTATAGTAAATTATTCAAAAAATAATTTTTTACTGTCGCAAATTTCAATTTCGCTAGGTATATTTTTCAAAAAATAATTTTCTACTTTCGCAAATTTTAAATACGCCAAGGATTGCCTTTTCTATAGTAAATTATTCAAAAAATAATTTTTTACTGTCGAAAATTTTAAATACGCCAGGCATTGCCTTTTCTATAGTAAATTTTGCAAAAAATAATTTTTTACTGTCGCAAATTGTAATTTCGCCAGGGATTGCCTTTTCTATAGTAAATTTTGCAAAAAATAATTTTATACTGTCGCAAATTTTAATTACGCCAGGGATTGCCTTTTCTACCGTAAATTATTCAAAAAATAATTTTATACTGTCGCAAATTTTAAGTGCGCCAGGGATTGCCTTTTCTATAGTAAATTATTCAAAAAATAATTTTCTACTGTCGCAAATTTTAATTGCGCCAGGGATTGCCTTTTTTATAGGAAATTTTGCAAAAAATAATTGTCTACTGTCGCAAATTTTAATTGCGCCAGGGATTGCATTTTCTATAGTAAATTTTGCAAAAAATAATTTTTTACTGTCGCAAATTTTAATTGCGCCAGGGATTGCCTTTTCTATAGTAAATTATTCAAAAAATAATTTTCTACTGTCGCAAATTTTAATTACGCCAATGATTGCCTTTTCTATAGTAAATTATTCAAAAAATAATTTTATACTGTCGCAAATTTTAAGTGCGCCAGGGATTGCCTTTTCTATAGTAAATTATTCAAAAAATAATTTTCTACTGTCGCAAATTTTAATTGCGCCAGGGATTGCCTTTTCTATAGTAAATTATTCAAAAAATAATTTTCTACTGTCGCAAATTTTAATTACGCCAGGGATTGCATTTTCTACAGTAAATTATTCAAAAAATAATTTTTTACTGTCGCAAATTTTAATTGCGCCAGGGATTGCCTTTTCTATAGTAAATTATTCAAAAAATAATTTTCTACTGTCGCAAATTTTAATTACGCCAGGGATTGCCTTTTCTATAGTAAATTATTCAAAAAATAATTTTCTACTGTCGCAAATTTTAAGTACGCCAGGGATTGCCTTTTCTATAGTAAATTATTCAAAAAATAATTTTCTACTGTCGCAAATTTTAAGTGCGCCAGGGATTGCCTTCTCTATAGTAAATTATTCAAAAAATAATTTTTTACTATCGCAAGTTTTAATTGCGCCAGGGATTGCCTTTTCTACAGTAAATTATTCAAAAAATTATTTTCTATTGTCGCAAATTTTAATTACGCCAGGGATTGCCTTTTCTATAGTAAATTATTCAAAAAATAATTTTTTACTGTCGCAAGTTTTAATTACGCCAGGGATTGCCTTTTCTATAGTAAATTATTCAAAAAATTATTTTCTACTGTCGCAAATTTTAAGTGCGCCAGGGATTGCCTTTTATATAGTAAATTTTTCAAAAATTAATTTTATACTGTCGCAAATTTTAATTACGCCAGGGATTGCCTTTTCTATAGTAAATTATTCAAAAAATAATTTTATACTGTCGCAAATTTTAATTACGCCAGGGATTGCCTTTTCTATAGTAAATTATTCAAAAAATAATTTTATACTGTCGCAAATTTTAAATACGCCAGGGATTGCCTTTTATATAGTAAATTATTCCAAAAATAATTTTATACTGTCGCAAATTTTAATTACGCCAGGGATTGCCTTTTATATAGTAAATTATTCAAAAAATAATTTTATACTGTCGCAAATTTTAATTACGCCAGGGATTGCCTTTTCTATAGTAAATTATTCAAAAAATAATTTTCTACTCTCGCAAATTTTAATTGCGCCAGGGATTGCCTTTTCTATAGTAAATTATTCAAAAAATAATTTTCTACTGTCGCAAATTTTAATTGCGCCAGGGATTGCCTTTTCTATAGTAAATTTTGCAAAAAATAATTTTCTACTGTCGCAAATTTTAATTGCGCCAGGGATTGCCTTTTCTATAGTAAATTTTGCAAAAAATAATTTTTTACTGTCGCAAATTTTAATTGCGCCAGGGATTGCCTTTTCTATAGTAAATTATTCAAAAAATAATTTTCTACTCTCGCAAATTTTAATTACGCCAGGGATTGCCTTTTTTATAGTAAATTATTCAAAAAATCATTTTCTACTGTCGCAAATTTTAAGTGCGCCAGGGATTGCCTTTTCTATAGTAAATTATTCAAAAAATAATTTTCTACTGTCGCAAATTTTAATTGCGCCAGGGATTGCCTTTTCTATAGTAAATTATTCAAAAAATAATGTTCTACTGTCGCAAATTTTAATTACGCCAGGGATTGCCTTTTCTATAGTAAATTATTCAAAAAATAATTTTTTACTATCGCAAGTTTTAATTGCGCCAGGGATTGCCTTTTCTATAGTAAATTATTCAAAAAATAATTTTTTACTGTCGCAAATTTTAAGTGCACCAGGGATTGCCTTTTCTATAGTAAATTATTCAAAAATTAATTTTATACTGTCGCAAATTTTAATTACGCCAGGGATTGCCTTTTCTATAGTAAATTATTCAAAAAATAATTTTTTACTGTCGCAAATTTTAATTGCGCCAGGGATTGCCTTTTCTATAGTAAATTATTCAAAAAATAATTTTCAACTGTCGCAAATTTCAATTACGCCAGGGATTGCCTTTTCTATAGTAAATTATTCAAAAAATAATTTTTTACTGTCGCAAATTTTAATTACGCCAGGGATTGCCTTTTCTATAGTAAATTATTCAAAAAATAATTTTTTACTATCGCAAGTTTTAATTACGCCAGGGATTGCCTTTTCTACAGTAAATTATTCAAAAAATAATTTTTTACTGTCGCAAATTTTAATTGCGCCAGGGATTGCCTTTTCTATAGTAAATTATTCAAAAAATAATTTTTTACTGTCCCAAATTTTAATTACGCCAGGGATTGCCTTTTCTATAGTAAATTATTCAAAAAAAATTTTTACTGTCGCAAATTTTAATTACGCCAGGAATTGCCTTTTCTATATTAAATTATTCAAAAAATAATTTTCTACTGTCGCAAATTTTAAGTGCGCCAGGGATTGCCTTTTCTATAGTAAATTATTCAAAAAATAATTTTCTACTGTCGCAAATTTTAATTACGCCAGGGATTGCCTTTTCTATAGTAAATTATTCAAAAAATAATTTTCTACTGTCGCAAGTTTTAAGTGCGCCAGGGATTGCGTTTTCTATAGTAAATTATTCAAAAAATAATTTTTTACTATCGCAAGTTTTAATTGCGCCAGGGATTGCCTTTTCTACAGTAAATTATTCAAAAAATAATTTGCTACTGTCGCAAATTTTAATTACGCCAGGGATTGCCTTTTCTATAGTAAATTATTCAAAAAATAATTTTTTACTGTCGCAAGTTTTAATTACGCCAGGGATTGCCTTTTCTATAGTAAATTATTCAAAAAATAATTTTCTACTGTCGCAAATTTTAAGTGCGCCAGGGATTGCCTTTTATATAGTAAATTTTTCAAAAAATAATTTTATATTGTCGCAAATTTTAATTACGCCAGGGATTGCCTTTTCTATAGTAAATTATTCAAAAAATAATTTTATACTGTCGCAAATTTTAATTACGCCAGGGATTGCCTTTTCTATAGTAAATTATTCAAAAAATAATTTTATACTGTCGCTAATTTTAAATACGCCAGGGATTGCCTTTTATATAGTAAATTATTCAAAAAATAATTTTATACTGTCGCAAATTTTAATTACGCCAGGGATTGCCTTTTCTATAGTAAATTATTCAAAAAATAATTTTCTACTGTCGCAAATTTTAATTACGCCAGGGATTGCCTTTTCTACAGTAAATTATTCAAAAAATAATTTTTTACTGTCGCAAATTTTAATTGCGCCAGGGATTGCCTTTTCTATAGTAAATTATTCAAAAAATAATTTTCTACTGTCGCAAATTTTAATTACGCCAGGGATTGCCTTTTCTATAGTAAATTATTCAAAAAATTATTTTCTACTCTCGCAAATTTTAAGTGCGCCAGGGATTGCCTTTTATATAGTAAATTTTTCAAAAATTAATTTTATACTGTCGCAAATTTTAATTACGCCAGGGATTGCCTTTTCTATAGTAAATTATTCAAAAAATAATTTTTTACTGTCGCAAGTTTTAATTACGCCAGGGATTGCCTTTTCTATAGTAAATTATTCAAAAATAATTTTCTACTGTCGCAAATTTTAAGTGCGCCAGGGATTGCCTTTTATATAGTAAATTTTTCAAAAACTAATTTTATACTGTCGCAAATTTTAATTACGCCAGGGATTGCCTTTTCTATAGTAAATTATTCAAAAAATAATTTTATACTGTCGCAAATTTCAATTACGCCAGGGATTGCCTTTTCTATAGTAAATTATTCAAAAAATAATTTTTTACTGTCGCAAATTTTAATTACGCCAGGGATTGCCTTTTCTATAGTAAATTATTCAAAAAATAATTTTTTACTATCGCAAGTTTTAATTACGACAGGGATTGCCTTTTCTACAGTAAATTATTCAAAAAATAATTTTTTACTGTCGCAAATTTTAATTGCGCCAGGGATTGCCTTTTCTATAGTAAATTATTCAAAAAATAATTTTTTACTGTCGCAAATTTTAATTACGCCAGGGATTGCCTTTTCTATAGTAAATTATTCAAAAAATAATTTTTTACTGTCGCAAATTTTAATTACGCCAAGAATTGCCTGTTCTATATTAAATTATTCAAAAAATAATTTTCTACTGTCGCAAATTTTAAGTGCGCCAGGGATTGCCTTTTCTATAGTAAATTATTCAAAAAATAATTTTCTACTGTCGCAAATTTTAATTACGCCAGGGATTGCCTTTTCTATAGTAAATTATTCAAAAAATAATTTTCTACTGTCGCAAGTTTTAAGTGCGCCAGGGATTGCCTTTTCTATAGTAAATTATTCAAAAAATAATTTTTTACTATCGCAAGATTTAATTGCGCCAGGGATTGCATTTTTTATAGTAAATTATTCAAATAATAATTTTCTACTGTCGCAAATTTTAATTACGCCAGGGATTGCCTTTTCTAAGGTAATTTATCCAAAAGATAATTTTTTACTGTCGCAAATTTTAATTGCGACAGGGATTGCCTTTTCTACAGTAAATTATTCAAAAAATAATTTGCTACTGTCGCAAATTTTAATTACGCCAGGGATTGCCTTTTATATAGTAAATTATTCAAAAAATAATTTTATACTGTCGCAAATTTTAATTACGCCAGGGATTGCCTTTTCTATAGTAAATTATTCAAAAAATAATTTTCTACTGTCGCAAATTTTAATTACGCCAGGGATTGCCTTTTCTACAGTAAATTATTCAAAAAATAATTTTTTACTGTCGCAAATTTTAATTGCGCCAGGGATTGCCTTTTCTATAGTAAATTATTCAAAAAATAATTTTCTACTGTCGCAAATTTTAATTACGCCAGGGATTGCCTTTTCTATAGTAAATTATTCAAAAAATTATTTTCTACTGTCGCAAATTTTAAGTGCGCCAGGGATTGCCTTTTATATAGTAAATTTATCAAAAATTAATTTTATACTGTCGCAAATTTTAATTACGCCAGGGATTGCCTTTTCTATAGTAAATTATTCAAAAAATAATTTTATACTGTCGCAAATTTTAATTACGCCAGGGATTGCCTTTTCTATAGTAAATTATTCAAAAAATAATTTTATACTGTCGCAAATTTTAAATACGCCAGGGATTGCCTTTTATATAGTAAATTATTCAAAAAATAATTTTATACTGTCGCAAATTTTAATTACGCCAGGGATTGCCTTTTATATAGTAAATTATTCAAAAAATAATTTTATACTGTCGCAAATTTTAATTACGCCAGGGATTGCCTTTCCTATAGTAAATTATTCAAAAAATAATTTTCTACTGTCGCAAATTTTAATTGCGCCAGGGATTGCCTTTTCTATAGTAAATTATTCAAAAAATAATTTTCTACTGTCACAAATTTTAATTGCGCCAGGGATTGCCTTTTCTATAGTAAATTTTGCAAAAAATAATTTTTTACTGTCGCAAATTTTAATTGCGCCAGGGATTGCCTTTTCTATAGTAAATTATTCAAAAAATAATTTTCTACTCTCGCAAATTTTAATTACGCCAGGAATTGCCTTTTTTATAGTAAATTATTCAAAAAATAATTTTCTACTGTCGCAAATTTTAAGTGCGCCAGGGATTGCCTTTTCTATAGTAAATTATTCAAAAAATAATTGTCTACTGTCGCAAATTTTAATTGCGCCAGGGATTGCCTTTTCTATAGTAAATTATTCAAAAAATAATTTTCTACTGTCGCAAATTTTAATTACGCCAGGGATTGCCTTTTCTATAGTAAATTATTCAAAAAATAATTTTATACTGTCGCAAATTTTAATTACGCCAGGGATTGCCTTTTCTATAGTAAATTATTCAAAAAATAATTTTATACTGTCGCAAATTTTAAATACGCCAGGGATTGCCTTTTATATAGTAAATTATTCAAAAAATAATTTTATACTGTCGCAAGTTTTAATTACGCCAGGGATTGCCTTTTATATAGTAAATTATTCAAAAAATAATTTTATACTGTCGCAAATTTTAATTACGCCAGGGATTGCCTTTCCTATAGTAAATTATTCAAAAAATAATTTTCTACTGTCGCAAATTTTAATTGCGCCAGGGATTGCCTTTTCTATAGTAAATTATTCAAAAAATAATTTTCTACTGTCACAAATTTTAATTGCGCCAGGGATTGCCTTTTCTATAGTAAATTTTGCAAAAAATAATTTTCTACTGTCGCAAATTATAATTGCGCCAGGGATTGCCTTTTCTATAGTAAATTTTGCAAAAAATAATTTTTTACTGTCGCAAATTTTAATTGCGCCAGGGATTGCCTTTTCTATAGTAAATTATTCAAAAAATAATTTTCTACTCTCGCAAATTTTAATTACGCCAGGAATTGCCTTTTTTATAGTAAATTATTCAAAAAATAATTTTCTACTGTCGCAAATTTTAAGTGCGCCAGGGATTGCCTTTTCTATAGTAAATTATTCAAAAAATAATTGTCTACTGTCGCAAATTTTAATTGCGCCAGGGATTGCCTTTTCTATAGTAAATTATTCAAAAAATAATTTTCTACTGTCGCAAATTTTAATTACGCCAGGGATTGCCTTTTCTATAGTAAATTATTAAAAAAATAATTTTTTACTATCGCAAGTTTTAATTGCGCCAGGGATTGCCTTTTCTATAGTAAATTATTCAAAAAATAATTTTTTACTGTCGCAAATTTTAAGTGCGCCAGGGATTGCCTTTTCTATAGTAAATTATTCAAAAATTAATTTTATATTGTCGCAAATTTTAATTACGCCAGGGATTGCCTTTTCTATAGTAAATTATTCAAAAAATAATTTTTTACTGTCGCAAATTTTAATTGCGCCAGGGATTGCCTTTTCTATAGTAAATTATTCAAAAAATAATTTTCAACTGTCGCAAATTTCAATTACGCCAGGGATTGCCTTTTCTATAGTAAATTATTCAAAAAATAATTTTTTACTGTCGCAAATTTTAATTACGCCAGGGATTGCCTTTTCTATAGTAAATTATTCAAAAAATAATTTTTTACTATCGCAAGTTTTAATTACGCCAGGGATTGCCTTTTCTACAGTAAATTATTCAAAAAATAATTTTTTACTGTCGCAAATTTTAATTGCGCCAGGGATTGCCTTTTCTATAGTAAATTAATCAAAAAATAATTTTTTACTGTCGCAAATTTTAATTACGCCAGGGATTGCCTTTTCTATAGTAAATTATTCAAAAAATAATTTTTTACTGTCGCAAATTTTAATTACGCCAGGAATTGCGTTTTCTATATTAAATTATTCAAAAAATAATTTTCTACTGTCGCAAATTTTAAGTGCGCCAGGGATTACCTTTTCTATAGTAAATTATTCAAAAAATAATTTTCTACTGTCGCAAATTTTAATTACGCCAGGGATTGCCTTTTCTATAGTAAATTATTCAAAAAATAATTTTCTACTGTCGCAAGTTTTAAGTGCGCCAGGGATTGCCTTTTCTATAGTAAATTATTCAAAAAATATTTTTTTACTGTCGCAAGTTTTAATTACGCCAGGGATTGCCTTTTCTATAGTAAATTATTCAAAAAATAATTTTCTAAGTCGCAAATTTTAAGTGCGCCAGGGATTGCCTTTTATATAGTAAATTTTTCAAAAATTAATTTTATACTGTCGCAAATTTTAATTACGCCAGGGATTGCCTTTTCTATAGTAAATTATTCAAAAAATAATTTTATACTGTCGCAAATTTTAATTACGCCAGGGATTGCCTTTTCTATAGTAAATTATTCAAAAAATAATTTTATACTGTCGCTAATTTTAAATACGCCAGGGATTGCCTTTTATATAGTAAATTATTCAAAAAATAATTTTTTACTGTCGCAAATTTTAATTGCGCCAGGAATTGCCTTTTCTATAGTAAATTATTCAAAAAATAATTTTTTACTGTCGCAAATTTTAATTACGCCAGGGATTGCCTTTTCTATAGTAAATTATTCAAAAAATAATTTTTTACTGTCGCAAATTTTAATTACGCCAGGAATTGCCTTTTCTATAGTAAATTATTCAAAAAATAATTTTCTACTGTCGCAAATTTTAAGTGCGCCAGGGATTGCCTTTTCTATAGTAAATTATTCAAAAAATAATTTTCTACTGTCGCAAATTTTAATTACGCCAGGGATTGCCTTTTCTATAGTAAATTATTCAAAAAATAATTTTCTACTGTCGCAAGTTTTAAGTGCGCCAGGGATTGCCTTTTCTATAGTAAATTATTAAAAAAATAATTTTTTACTATCGCAAATTTTAAATACGCCAGGGATTGCCTTTTATATAGTAAATTATTCAAAAAATAATTTTATACTGTCGCAAATTTTAATTACGCCAAAATTGCCTTTTCTATAATAAATTATTCAAAAAATAATTTCTTACTGTCGCAAATTTTAAATACGCCAGGGATTGACTTTTCTATAGTAAATTATTCAAAAAATAATTTTTTACTCTCGCAAATTTTAATTACGCCAGGAATTGCCTTTTCTATAGTAAATTATTCAAAAAATAATTTTCTACTGTCGCAAATTTTAAGTGCGCCAGGGTTTGCCTTTTCTATAGTAAATTATTCAAAAAATAATTTTCTACTGTCGCAAATTTTAATTACGCCAGGGATTGCCTTTTCTATAGTAAATTATTCAAAAAATAATTTTCTACTGTCGCAAGTTTTAAGTGCGCCAGGGATTGCCTTTTCTATAGTAAATTATTAAAAAAATAATTTTTTACATATCGCAAATTTTAAATACGCCAGGGATTGCCTTTTATATAGTAAATTATTCAAAAAATAATTTTATACTGTCGCAAATTTTAATTACGCCAAAATTGCCTTTTCTATAGTAAATTATTCAAAAAATAATTTCTTACTGTCGCAAATTTTAAATACGCCAGGGATTGACTTTTCTATAGTAAATTATTCAAAAAATAATTTTCTACTGTCGCAAATTTTAATTACGCCAGGGATTACCTTTTCTATAGTAAATTATTCAAAAAATAATTTTCTACTGTCGCAAGTTTTAAGTGCGCCAGGGATTGCCTTTTCTATAGTAAATTATTAAAAAAATAATTTTTTACTATCGCAAATTTTAAATACGCAAGGGATTGCCTTTTATATAGTAAATTATTCAAAAAATAATTTTATACTGTCGCAAATTTTAATTACGCCAAAATTGCCTTTTCTATAGTAAATTATTCAAAAAATAATTTCTTACTGTCGCAAATTTTAAATACGCCAGGTATTGACTTTTCTATAGTAAATTATTCAAAAAATAATTTTCTACTGTCGCAAATTTTAATTACGGCAGGGATTGCCTTTTCTATAGTAAATTATTCAAAAAATAATTTTCTACTGTCGCAAATTTTAATTGCGCCAGGGATTGCCTTTTCTATAGTAAATTCTGCAAAAAATAATTTTCTACTGTCGCAAATTTTAATTGCGCCAGGGATTGCCTTTTCTATAGTAAATTTTGCAAAAAATAATTTTTTACTGTCGCAAATTTTAATTGCGCCAGGGATTGCCCTTTCTATAGTAAATTATTCAAAAAATAATTTTCTACTGTCGCAAATTTTAATTACGCCAGGGATTGCCTTTTCTATAGTAAATTATTCAAAAAATAATTTTCTACTGTCGCAAATTTTAAGTGCGCCAGGGATTGCCTTTTCTATAGTAAATTATTCAAAAAATAATTTTCTACTGTCGCAGATTTTAATTGCGCCAGGGATTGCCTTTTCTATAGTAAATTATTCAAAAAATATTTTTTTACTGTCGCAAATTTTAATTACGCCAGGGATTGCCTTTTCTATAGTAAATTATTCAAAAAATAATTTTTTACTATCGCAAGTTTTAATTACGCCAGGGATTGCCTTTTCTACAGTAAATTATTCAAAAAATAATTTTTTACTGTGGCAAATTTTAATTGCGCCAGGGATTGCCTTTTCTATAGTAAATTATTCAAAAAATAATTTTTTACTGTCGCAAATTTTAATTACGCCAGGGATTGCCTTTTCTATAGTAAATTATTCAAAAAATAATTTTTTACTGTCGCAAATTTTAATTGCGCCAGGGATTGCCTTTTCTATATTAAATTATTCAAAAAATAATTTTCTACTGTCGCAAATTTTAAGTGCGCCAGGGATTGCCTTTTCTATAGTAAATTATTCAAAAAATAATTTTCTACTGTCGCAAATTTTAATTACGCCAGGGATTGCCTTTTCTATAGTAAATTATTCAATAAATAATTTTCTACTGTCGCAAGTTTTAAGTGCGCCAGGGATTGCCTTTTCTATAGTAAATTATTCAAAAAATAATTTTTTACTATCGCAAGTTTTAATTGCGCCAGGGATTGCCTTTTCTACAGTAAATTATTCAAAAAACAATTTGCTACTGTCGCAAATTTTAATTACGCCAGGGATTGCCTTTTCTATAGTAAATTATTCAAAAAATAATTTTTTACTGTCGCAAGTTTTAATTACGCCAGGGATTGCCTTTTCTATAGTAAATTATTCAAAAAATAATTTTCTACTGTCGCAAATTTTAAGTGCGCCAGGGATTGCCTTTTATATAGTAAATTTTTCAAAAATTAATTTTATACTGTCGCAAATTTTAATTACGCCAGGGATTGCCTTTTCTATAGTAAATTATTCAAAAAATAATTTTATACTGTCGCAAATTTTAATTACGCCAGGGATTGCCTTTTCTATAGTAAATTATTCAAAAAATAATTTTATACTGTCGCAAATTTTAAATACGCCAGGGATTGCCTTTTATATAGTAAATTATTCAAAAAATAATTTTATACTGTCGCAAATTTTAATTACGCCAGGGATTGCCTTTTCTATAGTAAATTATTCAAAAAATAATTTCTTACTGTCGCAAAATTTAAATACGCCAGGGATTGCCTTTTCTATAGTAAATTATTCAAAAAATAATTTTCTACTGTCGCAAATTTTAATTACGCCAGGGATTGCCTTTTCTATAGTAAATTCTGCAAAAAATAATTTTCTACTCTCGCAAATTTTAATTGCGCCAGGGATTGCCTTTTCTATAGTAAATTTTGCGAAAAATAATTTTTTACTGTCGCAAATTTTAATTGCGCCAGGGATTGCCTTTTCTATAGTAAATTATTCAAAAATTAATTTTATATTGTCGCAAATTTTAATTACGCCAGGGATTGCCTTTTCTATAGTAAATTATTCAAAAAATAATTTTTTACTGTCGCAAATTTTAATTACGCCAGGGATTGCCTTTTCTATAGTAAATTATTCAAAATATAATTTTTTACTATCGCAAGTTTTAATTACGCCAGGGATTGCCTTTTCTACAGTAAATTATTCAAAAAATAATTTTTTACTGTCGCAAATTTTAATTGCGCCAGGGATTGCCTTTTCTATAGTAAATTATTCAAAAAATAATTTTTTACTGTCGCAAATTTTAATTACGCCAGGGATTGCCTTTTCTATAGTAAATTATTCAAAAAATAATTTTTTACTGTCGCAAATTTTAATTACGCCAGGAATTGCGTTTTCTATATTAAATTATTCAAAAAATAATTTTCTACTGTCGCAAATTTTAAGTGCGCAAGGGATTAACTTTTCTATAGTAAATTATTCAAAAAATAATTTTCTACTGTCGCAAATTTTAATTACGCCAGGGATTGCCTTTTCTATAGTAAATTATTCAAAAAATAATTTTCTACTGTCGCAAGTTTTAAGTGCGCCAGGGATTGCCTTTTCTATAGTAAATTATTAAAAAAATAATTTTTTACTATCGCAAATTTTAAATACGCAAGGGATTGCCTTTTATATAGTAAATTATTCAAAAAATAATTTTATACTGTCGCAAATTTTAATTACGCCAAAATTGCCTTTTCTATAGTAAATTATTCAAAAAATAATTTCTTACTGTCGCAAATTTTAAATACGCCAGGTATTGACTTTTCTATAGTAAATTATTCAAAAAATAATTTTCTACTGTCGCAAATTTTAATTACGGCAGGGATTGCCTTTTCTATAGTAAATTATTCAAAAAATAATTTTTTACTGTCGCAAATTTTAATTACGCCAGGAATTGCCTTTTCTATAGTAAATTATTCAAAAAATAATTTTCTACTGTCGCAAATTTTAAGTGCGCCAGGGATTGCCTTTTCTATAGTAAATTATTCAAAAAATAATTTTCTACTGTCGCAAATTTTAATTACGCCAGGGATTGCCTTTTCTATAGTAAATTATTCAAAAAATAATTTTCTACTGTCGCAAGTTTTAAGTGCGCCAGGGATTGCCTTTTCTATAGTAAATTATTAAAAAAATAATTTTTTACTATCGCAAATTTTAAATACGCCAGGGATTGCCTTTTATATAGTAAATTATTCAAAAAATAATTTTATACTGTCGCAAATTTTAATTACGCCAAAATTGCCTTTTCTATAATAAATTATTCAAAAAATAATTTCTTACTGTCGCAAATTTTAAATACGCCAGGGATTGACTTTTCTATAGTAAATTATTCAAAAAATAATTTTCTACTCTCGCAAATTTTAATTACGCCAGGAATTGCCTTTTCTATAGTAAATTATTCAAAAAATAATTTTCTACTGTCGCAAATTTTAAGTGCGCCAGGGTTTGCCTTTTCTATAGTAAATTATTCAAAAAATAATTTTCTACTGTCGCAAATTTTAATTACGCCAGGGATTGCCTTTTCTATAGTAAATTATTCAAAAAATAATTTTCTACTGTCGCAAGTTTTAAGTGCGCCAGGGATTGCCTTTTCTATAGTAAATTATTAAAAAAATAATTTTTTACTATCGCAAATTTTAAATACGCCAGGGATTGCCTTTTATATAGTAAATTATTCAAAAAATAATTTTATACTGTCGCAAATTTTAATTACGCCAAAATTGCCTTTTCTATAGTAAATTATTCAAAAAATAATTTCTTACTGTCGCAAATTTTAAATACGCCAGGGATTGACTTTTCTATAGTAAATTATTCAAAAAATAATTTTCTACTGTCGCAAATTTTAATTACGCCAGGGTTTACCTTTTCTATAGTAAATTATTCAAAAAATAATTTTCTACTGTCGCAAGTTTTAAGTGCGCCAGGGATTGCCTTTTCTATAGTAAATTATTAAAAAAATAATTTTTTACTATCGCAAATTTTAAATACGCAAGGGATTGCCTTTTATATAGTAAATTATTCAAAAAAATAATTTTATACTGTCGCAAATTTTAATTACGCCAAAATTGCCTTTTCTATAGTAAATTATTCAAAAAATAATTTCTTACTGTCGCAAATTTTAAATACGCCAGGTATTGACTTTTCTATAGTAAATTATTCAAAAAATAATTTTCTACTGTCGCAAATTTTAATTACGGCAGGGATTGCCTTTTCTATAGTAAATTATTCAAAAAATAATTTTCTACTGTCGCAAATTTTAATTGCGCCAGGGATTGCCTTTTCTATAGTAAATTCTGCAAAAAATAATTTTCTACTGTCGCAAATTTTAATTGCGCCAGGGATTGCCTTTTCTATAGTAAATTTTGCAAAAAATAATTTTTTACTGTCGCAAATTTTAATTGCGCCAGGGATTGCCCTTTCTATAGTAAATTATTCAAAAAATAATTTTCTACTGTCGCAAATTTTAATTACGCCAGGGATTGCCTTTTCTATAGTAAATTATTCAAAAAATAATTTTCTACTGTCGCAAATTTTAAGTGCGCCAGGGATTGCCTTTTCTATAGTAAATTATTCAAAAAATAATTTTCTACTGTCGCAGATTTTAATTGCGCCAGGATTGCCTTTTCTATAGTAAATTATTCAAAAAATATTTTTTTACTGTCGCAAATTTTAATTACGCCAGGGATTGCCTTTTCTATAGTAAATTATTCAAAAAATAATTTTTTACTATCGCAAGTTTTAATTACGCCAGGGATTGCCTTTTCTACAGTAAATTATTCAAAAAATAATTTTTTACTGTGGCAAATTTTAATTGCGCCAGGGATTGCCTTTTCTATAGTAAATTATTCAAAAAATAATTTTTTACTGTCGCAAATTTTAATTACGCCAGGGATTGCCTTTTCTATAGTAAATTATTCAAAAAAATAATTTTTTACTGTCGCAAATTTTAATTGCGCCAGGGATTGCCTTTTCTATATTAAATTATTCAAAAAATAATTTTCTACTGTCGCAAATTTTAAGTGCGCCAGGGATTGCCTTTTCTATAGTAAATTATTCAAAAAATAATTTTCTACTGTCGCAAATTTTAATTACGCCAGGGATTGCCTTTTCTATAGTAAATTATTCAATAAATAATTTTCTACTGTCGCAAGTTTTAAGTGCGCCAGGGATTGCCTTTTCTATAGTAAATTATTCAAAAAATAATTTTTTACTATCGCAAGTTTTAATTGCGCCAGGGATTGCCTTTTCTACAGTAAATTATTCAAAAAACAATTTGCTACTGTCGCAAATTTTAATTACGCCAGGGATTGCCTTTTCTATAGTAAATTATTCAAAAAATAATTTTTTACTGTCGCAAGTTTTAATTACGCCAGGGATTGCCTTTTCTATAGTAAATTATTCAAAAAATAATTTTCTACTGTCGCAAATTTTAAGTGCGCCAGGGATTGCCTTTTATATAGTAAATTTTTCAAAAATTAATTTTATACTGTCGCAAATTTTAATTACGCCAGGGATTGCTT
>CAWVNZ010002836.1:0-59056 GCA_963930735.1 Dioctria linearis | reverse complement strand
ATGAGTACTTGAAGTATACTTCAAGTAGAGATCAAATAATCAAAATATCATGTAAACGCGCATTGACTTCAAGTATACTTGAGTCAAGTAAATCACAAAATTTTGTGCGATTTACTTGAAAAAATTCAAAAATTCATTATTGTTGATAATTCAGGTAGTGATTTTTAGCACTTTTCTCAAGATATTTATCTAAAAATCCACACCTATGAATTGAACCTAATGCAGAGTTGTTAAAGGTAAAATGTCACTTCAAGTAAATTTCAAGTCAAGTAATGGAATTAATTCAACCAAAAACCCTACGTACTGATTGACTTCTCTCATTTGAATTTATGATTAATTGTGATTATTGGTATCCAGTTAGGCTATTCAGACACAGTAAAAAGTCTAGATATCAAAATATACTTGCGAATGAAATGTTGTAGCTATATCTCCTAGCAGGGGCGGATACAGAATTATTGGACGTAAAAACGGTATAAGCTGGAAACAGATCAAAAGTTCGAAGACATTCGGCAGCACTCGCAAAATCCACAAAATTGATCATTTAAAAGATACGAGTCGAACAGTTAAGCGAGTAGCTACCACTCGTAACGAACGAAAATTTTGTCACTCGCGAAAATCAAATGAGACATGCTGCAACGATAATTGTATATACGAGCAGCTCAACAATAAATTATAATAAAGAAAGAAAAAAAAGCAAACGTAACAAGCAAAAGAAATACAATCAGAATAACCACGCGCAATTCTACGATCCATTCATGAAATATCAAAGTAAGAGTTGTGAAAAGTAATATGATCATCACTGGTCACCGTTGTACCGTGATAAAGCATTTTACATATTACTCAGTGAATTATAAAAAAAAGTAATTGTCCAATGACGCAACCGATGACTGTATGCAATTTTTACTTCATTTCACTTCAATAAGAAAGATTCCAATGCAACCATTTAAGCAATATCATGCTTGTTTACATAGAGGTCAATATGCATGCATTTATCGATAACATTAATTTTGATCGATATTGCCAATATGAGTAAGGTAAGCAATTTTCCTAAAGTATTAGTAATATTCTTGGTCTTTCCCATGAGGAAGAAGTTTTACTAAGGTTTAGCGATGTAAGCACTTTTAAAATAGTATAAATGTAGTGCTACTAGAAATAAAGATCCAGAGTTTAACCAGCAACTCCAAAGGTGTTATTATTTTGCCAGATATAGAGCTCTTCAGGACTAACATTGCTAACACTTTAGGTAATGAGCTTTTCAGCTCTTGCTGAGATATACATCAACACCAGACAATGAGCTTATAGCTTTAACTTGGTGGATTTTCGATTAGCTCTAGAGTAGAAAATCGCTAATATCTCTCTTCCTATTAACAGACCGTCATCAGCTCGACTGTGGTAATTCTACTGCGATAACACAAAATTATTTACATATCGCTACTTAATTAATGTCTGATTACATGTGTCGCTAACATACCAAATCGTGGCATACATGTAACTTTTATGCAATCAGAATTTAAATCGAAAGTTCACTGTCCTTTTTTCAAACACGCTTAATAGTATAACGTAACTAATTTGGTTTCTCACATGTGTCATTAATATGCTGAGCTTGCATGTATTCAATGCCACAAATAAACTAATATTTTACAAATTTAATGCACAATACTTATATTAACTTAACAAAAACCAATATTCTCTGCACCACAATAATGTCCTTATATACACCACTTAATATATCATGAATAATGTATGTACCGAGGTACCTTTTATTTGATGCTAATATTCTTCACCGGTTAAAAAACACGTTTCTATTTTTCTGCCTTGATCGTATGAAAAAATGAGGATTTGTTCTTTTTATAGGCTCTGAGCGGCCATTTTGACATACGTTCCACATGAAAAATGCAAATTTAACATATTTTTCATGTTCGACTGACTTGTAAAATTATGTCCACATATACCAAATTACCTCAATTAATTTATTTTATATTATCCACGAATACGCAGCGCTCTGCCATATTATTTTGTTTTTCGATGTGGAACGTGAATTCTTCTCAGTTTTCTCGCATCCTGTTCCAACATCTGCCTCTTTCCAACTCATTGTGAGAAATATATATTTTTAATTTTCGCGAATCTTTGCTTACCTGGTGAATACTTGATCAACAGGTTGCGCGCATTCGACTTCCCCAAATTGACCTTTTCGGGAGTTAATTTGACAGTTGCTATAGCGGTATTTCAGTGCGAAAGTGTCATGTTGTTTGTGCCTTTTTTCACAGCAAATTATGGATTAGTTATCCAGGTAAGTGCAAAGTAGTGTTTTTTTATGTGCTATTTAATTGTTACAACATGAATAATTTGCATTTGCAGAAAGTATGCAAATTATGCGAAATTATTCATGTTGTGAAATTGATTAAGAAATGTCAGCAATGGCAAAAGTTGTTGAATTATGTAAATAATAGTGTATGTGCGTACATGCTGCAAATTCATTTATTCTGCATATTTAAGCACATTTGCATGTTTTGCAAATATTTATATATTTTTTTAAGGCAAGCTCAGGAGATACCATATAATGCAAATGCAATTCATACCATACTGTGCATGAAGGCGATAGGAAAAGGAGTTCGGAAATATGAGGAGAGTGGCGGAGGTACTAGTGTATGTCACTTTCGCAGATTGTACGCCAGAAGAAAGACAGACAGAAGACGGTAGACTGTTCCACATTTGGAATTTTTCTGTACGGCGGAAAGTATTTTGAAGCATGTTTGCAGCGCGAGTATTGCGTGCAGAAATCAATTTATAGGGGATCAGACTAGATATTTCATCAGAACATTGACTATGCATGTAGCGATAAAGGAGCGAAAGTCATCCAACATCTCTTTTGTACAATATTCAATGAAGCTAATGCAGTGCGACCAGCTTCAGCCCATACGAGTATATGGGAAGTGTGTTCCATTCTAGGTTGATGTATGACTTGTAAAGGAAGGCTAGATTCGAAGGTTAGAAATATTTCTAGCACCTTTTCAGGAGCCTAAGATAACGATGCTTCTTGGCTACAGAGAATATGTGATGTGCACAGGTTAACTTACTGAAAAAATATGATATTCCCTCTGAATTCTGCAAGAGTGTCAAAGGAGTAAGCAAAATCAAGGATACTGTCATCGGCAAAACTATGGATGAGATTAAAAATAAAGGAAAGTAGATCATTAATGAAAATTAAGAAGAGAGATGGAGAGAGAGAGCCTTGCGATACACCAGTACTTATAGGTTGAGGCTCTGAAGAAACGTCAAACTAGTATAACCCATATAGGCGACCAGATAAAATACTTTCAATCCATAATAGAAGGGAAAGAGAGAGACCAAGTTCCTTTAAGTTTGGCTAAAAGGGCTATCAAAGGCGTTAGATATAACGATTTTGGACTCACCAAATAGGAATAATTCAGGAAATCTACTGCAATTTTATTTTTGCAGAGCGAAACTGAACCTGGCATTCAACGGCTACATTAGGTTTATTTATGGCTAAGATAGGTTCGACCGCTTCTCTGCATATAAATAACTTTTGCTTGGACGATCACTAGAAACATAAATGTCCAGCACAGGTCACTCATTTACTTTACTGAAATTATGAAATATGAAAATATAAATTTTTAAATTCTCCCAGCTTTAGAAAAATGTTGGTTCCTCGTTTCCCACATTCATCCTCGTTTTTTGTTCAGGTCTCTTGCTTATGGAATGCCTCATCTTGCTGCATGCTTCGGTGTCTTACAGAGGAGTTTGTTATTGAAAGTCATACTATAAGCAAATATGACGTTTACAAATATTTGTTTGGTAAAAAAAATAAAATTTGTGCCTAAGTAGGTACAATCATTTTATCATCCATTTATTCGAAATTTATGCTCAGTTTCAATTTGTTGATAATAGGAACAATTTTTTTTACTAATGGGAGTTTTCCATGGATACAGTGATATACTGCTGAGACACAGACAATTATAATGTAGCGAACCTATATCGAAAGGTCTTTCGGACTAGATTTTTCCGCACTCAAAAAATAGTTCCTCAGAGAAATAAGATGTTTTTATCCTCAGTTTTGTATCAGATGGCAACAATTCAGTGATAAGAAATATTTTTATAAGCATAAAAAGAATTTCTATCATTTGCTAACATGAGTGTCCTTCCCATGCCGAAGAAAAGTACCTTAGGGAAAAAGAACCTTCTTATCTCCGATCCGGCAAAGCTCTACAGGAATTAATCGATAAAAAATAATTTCAACAGAACAAGGAAGCTATGATGCATTAAGATTAGTTTCCGGTCATAGCGCCATAAGTCTGTTTGTAAGCAGCTAGAAAAATTAATTAAAAGTGAAGTAGGACTCATGTAATTCAAGCTTTATTTAGTACTTAACATAAATCTGGCGGACCAAAGATTTTAATAAATTACGATTTTACTTCACTACCTATAGGGAAGTTAACATAAAATATTATTATTTTATAAGTTTGTCCGGGAAGTTGTGAGCGTTTCTGATATAGGCATATTTGAGCGCGACCTATGGAACCGCACGGTAGAAAAACAGATATTATGTTGGTACAACTGAAAGAAGGTTTCTTTAACGTGTGTTAAAATGAGTCGTGAAAAGTTGTATTTTTCAAAAATGATGTATGTATGTTATTTCTCTACAAGAAGTCTGAAACGCTGCACAGACTTGCAAGTTTACGTGTGTGAGTTTATAGAAATGACTTTATATAGGTAAATCAATGGTTCGAAGACAGTTTGTCAAATTCAAAACGAAGAATTTCAACCTCGAAGAGTAATCAGTGATCTAATTAAGGAGCATGTTGAGTCTATTCTACAATTTCTGACGAGAGAAAAAGGAGGGCCTGAGCCAGTGGCGTGGCGTTATTGGGACCAAAGGAAGCATCGTTTCCCTTAGGTTTTCCGATTTAATTAAATTAAAACATATCAAAATGAAAACAAATAAAAATAATTCCCTAAAGATTTTTTATTCGTCCTTCGCTGTAAACTACAAAAGAGAAGTAATAATAAAATCACCTCCATCTGAATAAAACAATCAAAAACAAATCAATCGAACAACATGCAACGAAAAGTATGTACATATAGCATTCGAACAAGGCTGGGCTCTGTTTATGATACTCCAACCGACACCACTGCCTTGAGGAGGTGGATTTATTTTTGCTTCCATCAATAAAATCTAACTACATTCAACAAAATGTAAAGCATTCGAATACGTCTGGGATCTACCTATGTCGTCACACATCACAAAAGAAAGCTCTATAAATTCTCTCTCACTCTCTCTCTTGCTGCATTATGCCACATAAATTCTTCGCAATGATAGCTTTTTTTGGTTGAATAAAATCTTAAAGAGTTTTGACAAAGTGATCCGGGTTTATATGGAGATTTTCTTATCTAGTTGTAAGTTGTCTCAGCCTAAGGGATGCGATTGAAAAAAATACTTCTGCGGAACCTACAAACACTGCTATACCTGTAGCATGTATTGGAGTTAATTTTGTTTCAACTGGAGGTGATTTTATGTACGTAGGTCGATAAGAAGCATTTCGTTTGATGGCAAGCGAGTATATTCAAGCTGCGCGGGCGAGAGAAAATTGTAAATTCTTGAGGGGAACTTCAAGTTGAATAGAGGAATATTTTTTTATGGCGAAGATGTCTTAATATTGATGACAAAAAGGTACAGTCGGGGGCAAATAAGTAAATGGCCAAATTTTAATATAGCTTATTTAGAATTTATTTGTCGCGATCATGCTATAATCGTGTATCTGCTTTTTTGGCTGTCTTGATCTGCCGTACTTATAGGAAACTCAGGAAGATCAGATCTATATTCTGTTATTCTGCAAAAATTATATCCATATTACTTTACGCTCAAATACTGGAAACACTAAAATTGCTACATCTCAAAAGATTAATTTGTGAGTTTCATGAAGGCGACGAATAATACATGTTTCATAATACACTACCGCTGCAATAACTTTTCAGTGCACGGTTATTTAACGCTTTTGGAAATTTATAATCTGTTTGCTTCCCCTCGCACCAAGTTCACGTCACGCTACTGTCCTGAACATTTATTAAATCACTGTTGGAGAATCTAGAATACATCTGTCGATACGATATTTGGCTCTCATATAAACTGGCTGAGAAAGACTATTTAAATCGTTATATTATCTATGGTAATCTTTTGAAACGGAACCAAAGAAGCCCGTGGATCCCACATGACAATCTAAACTAAGAACGATCTTAGGGTAAAGTCCGCGAACTGTAGTGTACTGTAGCCTATTGAAGAAATTGCGTCAAGACATCTTGTACAGGAGGCCAGGAGCGTTGTGTTCCACCAAGGCAACTCCAGATCTCAAGTTTCTTAGGCCACCCCATCCACTATATGTATATTGCGCCATCCGATTTCCACTTGTATCGATCTCCACAGAATTCTTTGAGTGGAAAATCATTCCATGATAATTGAACAAATCTTGTAAGCTGAAAATTGGATCCGCATTTGCTAATATCCGGATACCCGGATCTACAAACTGTCCGATTTCTGAAATCCGGATCCAAGTAACCGGATCCGATCCAAGGTTGCTGGCTTTTGATCCGAACTGTCCAGATCCCGACTAAGCAAAAGAGAGTCAAAATTTCATCCAGATGGCAATGCTTCACTGGGAAAATATAAATTTCATGATATTTGCATGGTATATGCAATCTGGAGGAAATTTTGAAACTTTTTTGCTTAGTCTGGATCCGGATAATTCGGATCCGGATACTTGGGGAATCGGATCCTAATTATTCCGGATAATCCGGATAGCAAATTCTCCGGATACTTCCAGCTCTATGTAATACTCCACCTTAGTGTCAGCGATTGACTTTTTATTAACTCTGTTTTTAGCAGACATTATTAGGTGAGGCGAACAACCGGTTTCTTTTTAGTTCTGTTTGGAGTGCAGTTTCTTTTCAGCCTTATCAGTTCATGGAGGTTATTCTGTTTTTTGTCAATTTGTATGCCTATACCGATTTATATAGTTTGTGAACTATATTTCATTCAATTTTTTTGTTATTGCTCTGGCACACAGTAACAGTGTCGACAAGAGATATGCGGAAATTGGCGTTGCGTCCTTAACGATGATAGAAGTTAGTGAAACCAGATCATAGATTCGGAAGACACTATATTCGCATAAGTGGAGAAGCCAACTTATACTCTGGTAATCCTTCAGCAGAACTATATAATATTCATCAAGATAGCTAAGCAGTATTATTATTAAATACTCAATATCTGCCCAATTAAAAAATAGAATGACATGGATGGATCCAAAATGGAAGGTAGAGCAGGCGTAGATATATAGATATGGGCCGAACTACCATCTAGTTAAGGCGCTGGGGACTCACTTATAATTTTCTTAGTAGCAATCCATTGATTTCTACGCTTCCGAAATCATTCATAAGAATATGCGCAGAGTAAAAATATATGTAATATCAGACAATCAGGTGGCACTCAAAGCGTTAGATTAGTTTCCTTTTAAAGCTGAGCTGGGCTTACCTTAGACCTCTTTCACACGAAATACTGTGGTACCACAGGGCGTAGTACCAAAGACGGATAGTAATTGCACCACATTGAGAAAAACATAGTTTTAAAGCGCTTTCATACAAAAACGCAGCCACAAGTCCATCGTCCGACTGTGGGAGTGCTGTTTGCCCTGCTGAAAATCGCAGTAGGATGTGCTGTCGGATTGTGGTACCACTGCTTTTATCGTGAACTTAGTATCTTCATATAAGACGTTCAATTGTACCACAGATTTCGTTGTCGGCGCCTTCTTTAATTAGATATACCTATAGTGCACCGCAATATTTCTTTGATGTTAATTAATGTACTGTAATATCTTGGTTTTCTCGTATATGGAAGAGTATTTCATAATTGTTTTTAAACAACATACAAATATAAATAAAAAAATTTTAGGGTCTTCTTTTAGATCACTAAAAAGGGCATCAAATTCCTTCTTAAGCGACGGCCACAAATTAAAAATGAACCCAATATCATCTTTTGTACTATCGACTTTTTCGACAACAGCGAATTCACAACGTTTGCTTTAACACGGTTAATTTTGACATCATGACATCATGACATACATATATATAATATTGCCTTGTGGTACTAAGAACGTTGATCGTGTGAAAGGAAACAACGATTGTGGTCCTTCTGTGGTACTATGGTCGGTACCACTGTACTTCGTGTAAAAGAGGCCCAGCTATCTTGAAAGGAACTAGCCGAAATAACCAAGGTTACGCTAATTTGTATGTCAAGATATGAAGGTATTAAAAGCAACAAGACTGCGGGCCACCTTTTGGCCCTGAGTCTCCTTTTGGACACCCTACCCAAGCCGCGCTATGGGAGGACACATTAGGAAATCTGGGAAAACACTTCGGGGCTGAGACAAGTGAAGATATTTGTTGTGTATTCTTAAGGGGACGTTTTACATGTCCTGATGCTTTTGTAGAACGCACTATTTACTACGAGCGCCGTCAGGTTGACAATCTACCGAAAAACTCTGTCAAGGATAACTCGCGATATTCATGAAAGCAAATAGAGTCAAAGTGAATAAACAGAAAGTGTTGCCAAATCAAAGTTTTCAGCGATAATTTTAGTGCTCATGAAAGATTTTTACCGAACAAAATGCTGGCAAATTGCTCGCGCTGTTATTTAGTACTAGCAAAACCTTTTACCGCAGTTTTAATGCTTTTTAACTTAACAAATATTAAGTGGCAATGTAAGGCAACAAAAGATTTGTGGATTGAAATCAAAAATTATAAACACTCGATCGGATCGAATTCTTTTGAAAACATTTGCTCTTGGCTTTAAAATTGCTGTGTTTACATAGCATTCAAATAGAGATGCTCAATGAGGGTTAAGCCAATTCAACTTAATTAAAAACAAGGCTAGAAACAGGATGACTACGGAAATGTTACAATCGATTTAACATTTGGCTTTTAAAGAACCAAGAAATGTAGTGGTTATTATATTCTTCCTCCAAATGTAATTAAAAGGATTGGGTCTATGGAAGTCTACAACAAAAATACAGCAGAAAGTGTAGGTTTAGATCAACTTTAAATCTATTTTTCTGAAAACACCAAACCATAATGTACATATATGTAAAGAACTTCCTTTATATTTTTATTAAAGAATATTTTATGTTTGCATTATATATAAATATTAAAATCAGGCAGCTGTAATGTAATAATTGACAGTTTCCAAGAACACTACACATTGAAAAGTCGGAAAGTATTTTTAGGGCATAAGAAGAAAAAATTAGGGCCAAAAATTCTTCCAGACGGTGCTCAACCATCAAAAGTGCTTGACAACACTCAGAATCTTAAAACGCGACGAAAAATGCAGCAACTCAATTAGCCTGCCAAAAGGAAGATACTGTTTCTTCATTTGTGCGCACTATCGTCTTGGTAAAAAAATGATTGCTAGTATATTGTTATCACGTACTCTCAAGTAACTAGGAGCGTCGGGGTTTTTTCCGCGGTGTTAGCATTTTCAGCGATAAATTATCCGTGGGTACGTGTTTTTGTACAGGATACTGATATTGTTGTTTTTGTACTATATAGTGCAACTAATTGATTGACTTTGCACTGAGTAACCATGTAGTGTAACCAATTGTTTTACTTATTCAAACAATTGGTTACACAAAATATTCATTACGTATTCGCTAAAGAGGACAGAAGTATTCCTAACACACAGCCGTATCTATGGGGTGTGTTTGAGGGGCTCATTGTAGCCAATACTTTTGTTAATCTGATAAGCCTAATTTTTACCTACAATTCTTTATATGTAGCGGCTCACACCAAGTGGATTTATCATTTTATATCCTTCCTCCGTGTCCCTTTCATGTAAAGCAACTTTAGAAAAAATGTGTGCAAAATACAGGAAGAAAAAATCAGTAGATGCATTGATTATAAAGTTAACTTTATAATTAATGGTAGATGTTAGCTTACTTTTATACACCGTAGCTTAATCGCACAGGTATCTTGAATTTTGTTGACATTTTAAAGGGAATATTAAATCTAAGTCTAAGTGTTGTAACTAATTAACTATAATATGGTAACTAATACTTTCCATGAGCCAACATGGATTTATTTATAGTTATAGTTCATGAAGGAAGTGGCGTAGCTCGAAGTTTGACGTCTTAAATGAAAGTTCCCAGCGGGGCTTCATTGATATGAATTTCAAGTTCCCCGGTGGGAAGGGGGCAGAGTCTACGGTGGTGTCGGAATCACGATCTTTTCCACCATACATATGCAAAAACGGAAAACCCTGAAGCTCCCACAAAAAGAAAACGATTTAATTTTACTGAAAACGGTTCTCCTAATTTTACATCCTGCGTCGATTATATACTACGTTTTTCGATCGGGCGGAGTGGGGAAAATCGCGGCCGCATAGGCATGTGGGTACTAGAACTGCATTAAAAAAATACATATTTGAAAATGACTTAGATTAGTCAAATTTAGTACCCCTCCCTTCCCGCCCAGTAAACGTCTGGAATTTTTTCCAGACCCTAAAAAACTCTATTCTATTCTATGTAAGTGTGTATAAGTGTATAAATCCATCTCCACCCCATAATTCAGCTAAATATAATAAGATTTCCAAAATTCCATTTGATTATTTTTTGAGTGAAAAATTTGCTGGAAATTTTCTCCTTATAAATTTTATGCATATTCGAGGCAGACAACAATGCCTCGATCCAATATAAAATCAACGATGCCTCGTCCTGATGTAGGGAAGACCTCAAGTTTTTCCTGGAAAACTTACTGGGCTCAACGTGTGTATGTACTTAGTTTTTTGCGTGCGATAGAAAAGAAATGCGTCCTTTTGAAGGAGAAAAATGGCGGTACTTTGAGTGTAAATGTTGAGTTTCTTCCATTCGTGATTGTGAAGAATTGATGTGTCGGGGAAAAACTTCCCATGAAAAAAATGTTCAAAGCAGTGCACTAATGCCGTTAAAAGAAAGAACTGATGAAATATATGTGAAATGTAGGAACTGGGGGGAAGGGGACCCAGCTGTATGAAAATGGGTTCTTAGGCGGAAAAGTCTCGATGAAGTTTTTTAATTGGAAAAAAATTAACCCACTCGATAGTACTCAGTGAAACCTTTCATTTGATATGCGATATGCCAAATTGGAAGGACCCCTCCGGGGGTACCTACCCCGCACCCTTAAAGTAACCCCTGTAAAAAAATCTTCAACAAATTGTAGCTGGCACGAATTTGAGATGAACAGTGGAATCGATTTTCCAATAGCACTTAACCCTACCAAGTTATAGGTGATTTACCGTGCAAAAATCTAGTACCTAATTTAGAAAAAAGAGTAACGTACTAAACCCACACCGATGGGTCCGAGTAGACATGGCTGAGTTATAAGCGTAAAACTAAATACCCCCACCGTTTCCCCTCCCCACAAAAAAAAATCAAAAAACGTAGTACCCTACTTGTCCTTCTAGGCAATTATCTAAAAACCACTTTGAAATTAAGTAAATCAGATAAGTGTCTTCGGAGATTACCCATGCAAACTTTTTTGTACATGTATAGGCCGAAAAATTGAGAATTAGGCTCCCTCCATTCCGCCCCCTCGGCTACCAGCGACCCCAACCTAACCACCTCTAAGCGATCACTTGTAGCCCCCGATGGTAGCTTTCATTTAAGTCCTTAATGAGCTCTGTGCGCGTTTTCGATAAGGAGTTATAATCAAAAGAAATTGAAACTTTGCCCTTGCGAGTCCCTGTCCTAAAAACCAACACCATTAAAAGATGTGCGACATCGAGACGAACACACCCACAAAAAATGGTAAAAAAATATATGTATTTAAATAAAAAAACAATGTTTCTTTTAGATGTCGCCGCTGCAGCGACAACGGAGTAGTAGCTTATCTTACTATCTTGCCGTAGCGGCGACAAAGGAGCTGTATGTTTACCTTACGTTGTCGCCGCAGCGGCGACATCGGAGTGCAAAGGGTTAAAATTGAAATGAATGAAGTACTCTTCCACTTCACAGTAAGAAAAAAAATACTAAATTTATTTCTGTAATGTTTTCTTTTTTTTTTTACATAAAAGTGGACCTTTATAATTTTTTTTTCTTCGAATGAAAAACAGGGTTAAATAACATGTTTTAAAATATAACTATTTAGATTTCTGCAGACCTACGGAGCACTAATTGAGAATTACCGTGAACTCAATTATCTAAATATAGCACTTATAGATGAATAGAATTTTTCGATTCAATTGGAATGTCATCATAAATTAATTATGTTAAATTTACGTCATTTATTGAGTTCACATCAATTCCCAGTTATTCTTTCGTCTCTAGAGGGTCTCAGATTACTAGTCTAAGCCCCTGATCTATATATACGGCCTTCTCTTCAGCAGGAAGCTTCTTTACATGCTCCCAATATATCCAAACGTATAAGGAGTACGCTTGATAGCAACTTTTCGGCGAATTGGGGGGAATAGCTTTCAAGGTTTAGTAACTCCTGTAGCTGCTTTTAACGCAATCCTTAAATTAAAAGATCATTTTCAGGTCTGGTTCCGATGAGGTAGCATCGTAATAAACGAAAATCGAATCTTTTACCACATAATGTACAGTTTACTAGGATCAGAGAGACTTTTAGAAAACTATTAAAATCAATTGACATACATTAATAAATCAGTTCGACGCATTTTGGATGACCTTATTCAGTAAATAATTAATTGCTTTGCTTTCACTCGTGAATATTATTTTGTTATTTTAATTTTTTTATTTAATTTCTAACTTTTTTTTTGCATTTAGCTTTATTTTAACTTTAATCATTGTAATGTATCTGTTAGTATTTTTAGTCCTCTTTCATTTCTTCATTTTTAATATTTAAGTCTTTTACTTTAACTTAAATGTTGAATGCCTATGCACGTCTAATGTACAATTAAAGATCTTGTAATCTTAGTACTATACCAAATAAAGAAATTATAGTTATTGTTAATTTATTGTTTTCCGCCATACACATGCCTTTAAACAAATCGTTTGTAACTATTTCCACTGACTGTACTTACCCTGTTTCATTTATTATACCTGAACTACAAATAATACTTTCCATATTCATCTTTCGTCTTTCTTGAACAAATTCACGCACTTTTAACTATGTAGTTATTAGTAAGATTCGTGCATTGAAGATCATTTGTTAGCACTATTATATGTATTTCCCCATTGAAGTTTTGTCAATCACGTTCTACTTTGAAATGCACGAAATTGGTAGCAAACTGAATGATGCACAGAGCACCTAACTGTACTTCACTATTTACGAAAGTGCATATAATGCTACTCAATCTCTCTCCAAAGAAAATGTACGAAATAGTCGCAATTTTCAATTATTATAACAAAATTAGTAATTAAAATAATAGAATTGCCCTGGGAGCAATTCTATGTATATTGAACAGCTTCCTATTCATGCTGCCTTTATTAGTTCAATAGGCAATTCGCTCCATCTGTCCGTAAGGATCGAAGCCGTGAAAAAGAAAGATAACCGCAACGTCAATATTATTCAAAACGAGATCAAGTCCTGTGCAACGTGAATCGGTTGGATTAGTCTGTGGCACCTTGAACTTCACCCGAGCCGAGTTTCATATTCCAGTGCTGGGGCAGGTTGAGTGTCGGCCCGTGATGACTTAACTTTGCTAGTTGGGGCTTACAGGGCCTCCCGGGACAACCCCGGGATCCATTGTACATATTCCTATAGGAAGTCGGGGTCAGGGAATCTCTTCTTGCATTCGGGTTGTCTGTTGAGATTCTTCTTGAAGGTTTCCTAAATTCTCCAGTAGAAATGAAACTTGGTCTATAAAACGTCAAAGTTTGCCTTTATTGTTGTTTTATTTTCTTTTTAGGTAAGGACCCTTACTGTACACAGCCAGAAGAACATTGAAGTGATTTGGCCGCTACCAACTAATTAGGAGCAAGCTGATGATTGGGAAGGAGGATATTTGTTTAAGCCGTGGGATTATCTCGGTTAATTATGCGCTTATGGTTGGTGGATTCTGAAACACTCATAGAAAAATCTGTAGACTCTGAAAGATAAGTGGAGACTGGTACTTGTCTCGACAGCTAAGATGCTAGCTGATTATGGGCTCGTTATCAATTGAAGCTATGGTGTGATTGTCTCTTTTAATTATGCGTTTATTGTTGGTGGGTTCCGACTAGACACTTTGTGCCAGATACGATTGCTACTGATTTAGCCAATGAATATCTAGAGACGTTGTAACCGGTAGAAAACTTCGTAGAACCCCGAGTTGAGACTCGTAATAGCCTTGAGAGTCAAGATACTAACTGATTTATTTATTAAGAGCCCCTAACGGAGGCTTGTAACTTGTAACTACTAAATTTGGAAGCAGATTGACAACCTCAGCAAGCTAAGAAAAATAACGAAGATAAGTCAGTAGAAAACAGAGGTAAATAGATACTCGTTATTCGGTTGTTCTCGGTTAATTTTGAACAAATTGGTGGTAGATTCTGGAACTCTTTGTTTCTGCCTTTGTAATAATCTCCATTCGTATAGGACCCTGGTATGACTCCTCACTACCAGCCACTAACGGGGGCTTGTAAGTGGAATTTAAGGAAAGCAACCACTTAAATTGGCAACCAATTAACAATCCTTGCAGGAAATATAAGAGTAAAAAGAACTCCATGGACAACGCAACTCGATTTTCATTCATGAGCTGTATTTATCGGGTATGCCACATGCCTTTGTTTAGAGAGCAGGGTTGACGATTAAAAATTTTCAGTGAACTACGATACCAAAAATGAAGATACATTTTATAAAGATACAGAGAAACAAAGATAAATCTTTCTCGGGAATTGTACTTAGCTGAGTAACTTGTTGTTGTAAGCGCTCGCTATACGCGTCACCTTACACCCTAGTGGCTCCACGCACAAACATCGTTAGTTATCTGTAAATTACCCTGAAATTCTAAACATTCTCATCTCATCTCACTGGTACTGAAATCCTAAAACATGCATCGCACTAGCATGAAACCATAAATTTCTTTCTTAATTATTTTCAAGCAATTCATTGTTTACTTTCCCATACAAAATTCACCTTCTAAAATATTTCTTCACGAAAACCGATAACGCCGACGTAAACAATTTAGCTATTTTTACTGGAAAAATGGAGAGTTTTCCTAAAAGTGAAATAAGAAAGTGATCTGAAGAGTCCCCCTACCAGAGGTAAGGCCTTCAGACCATTATTATCAACAAGTGCAAAAAGATTGTGTAAACATTTTTAAAATAAAGAATCATAATATTAGGACTGGTGTGGCCTTCTGTTTACCAAACCACTCCCCAGTCCTTGGGTACTAAAATAAGCCCAGGATTTTGTTCGCTTTCGTTCGAAAAGCGGGATTCCACAGTATGGTTGGGCGATCTGTCCCGTTTCGTTCATAACTCCTTAGGCTTTTTCGTTTTCCTCTATTGCTGGGTCAAACGATGAGCACTTTTTATAAATTTACGCTTTTATTTCTGACGATGAAACAAACTTGTTTAGTTTTTACAAAAGATTTTGAATAATCAAAAGACAGTTACCAATTTTACCAAGTACTTTTCACAATTAATCAATTTTCATGTTAATCCAGATCACTTCATCTTTTCTATTGTTATACAATTCGTCTTTGAGCCTGCTCTTTGGGGTCGATGGGTACCGCCAGCTGTGTGGGGGTCAGAATTCGCCGCACCTGGGGGAGGCACGCCATCCCTTTGATCCACTGCTCCGCTTTCTTCATCAGCGTACTAGCGTACACCTCAGGCTTCAGCAGGCTATGTCTTCATCGCGAGGGAAACCATAAAATTTCGTAACAATATTAGATTATCAAAAGAATCAAAACAATCTCACATTTCGGAAAAATTACGAAGCAAGTTTCCAACATCGTAAGAGTATGTACTTTCCTTTTTTACGAAACGTTTTATAGACTTTTACAGTATGTGTGTTATAATGCGTTATAAATTCTCCAAAAATCCCATAGATTTTAAGTAATTTTTTTTCATTACTACGAAAACCTTTCAGATCGAAATTTTCAGACAGTTTTCGTAAATACTTGGCGAAACATTTTTCTGAGTGTAGGAATTTGTTTTCCCCAATTTATTTTATATTATTAAGTGTGGTTTATTTTGTATCCAATACTATTTTATATTCAACACATAATTATGTTTCATATTGTTTAAAATTATGTAGAGGCTTATCAAGATTAGTATCGTAAGTAATACATAATAAGTAATATAATATACATCAGTAATCGATATGCCAAATGTACGCCGTGGTTTATAATACAGATTCTTTGATTTGATTTGATTTATTTTCGTTTTTCGATTTCTTTCTTATTTTCAATTCGAATTTTTAATTTTTTATTTTGTCTCCCACCACAGAGAAAATTTCTCAATCCGGCCTTGGGCGAGCTATATACGATATTCTATAAAACTGATCCATTTCAGAGGTATTGTTGCCATTCTATATCTTGTAGAATAATGTAATAAGAGATTTGTTTTGAAAGGAAAAAAAAACCAGAGCAATCAACATTTGATAAAATCTCATGTTTTACCCCACAGCTGCTCGGGCGAGAAATACTCGTAGCTCAATTGGTTGGGTTTATTAAAATAATCATTTCTTGGTAATTTCAGCTGATAAATAAATCAAATGATGGAAGCCTATCTACATATATATGCTCCTCTGACAGCAAAGCCAGGGCATTGTCAGCATTGGAATTTTATGACTTAATTGATTTTTTTATTACAATGTAATAAGTTGTTGTTCCTAAAATGTAATATAATTAAATTGATTTTTTTTTCATATTAATTTATGGGTTTCAGAATTAGGTCAAATTTCATGTAGAACGATATAGTTTGGATGTCGAGTATTTTTATTTGTCATGACTTCCTTTAAGGCGTAGCTTAGAGGATGATAGAGTAACAAACTCGTCTACAGTTATAAACATAAACATAAACATAAACATAAACATAACATAAACATAAACATCCATTGCTAACAAAACAAAAGATATAAATTATGGACGACTATATTAATAAAAGTTTTTTTTTTGCAGTCGTAAAATCGTTTAATACTTGTTTCTTGCTAGGACGACGCCAAAACTTATGGGGATACAGTTTTGGATGATAAAAAATTAAAAATTAAATAAAACAAAAGGAAAGGAATGCATATTAAAATATTTTAGCGAAATTAGAGCTGGTTGATAAAAGAAAATAAAAAAGATTCGATTTTCACAATTGTTATATTTTCATTTAATAAGGATGAATTATAAATTTAATGGACTTGTACTCTTGGAATGGTTGGTGATTATAGGAGAACCACAAAGGACTGGGAATGTTTCTCGTTACGGAGGAAGGTGCACCAGTCCCACAAGTCTATCACTATCCTTCAGACTTTGAGAGTCTAGTTTAATAGGAAAAGAGGATCGTTCATTTATTTAGTTTTTTCGTGAGGAACACTTTTGATGTTAATAAATATTTAGTAGAAAAGACACTTTCGATTTCAGCATTTATTCAACAGTAAAAGAAGATCCTTTATTTATTTAAGCGTTCGTAGAGTACACTTTTTGATTTTTAACAAGTATTTAATAGAAAAGACACTTCCTTATCTTTGATTTTAATAAGTATTTAATAGAAAAGATATTTTATTTGTTTTATTATTCGAGAGGAACACTTTTGATTTTTAACAAGTATTTATCGCCGGTAACTGATCGACTGCCCCGACATACCGTTTTTTGGTTTCTTTGCCGATTAAGCATTTTTTACGATAAGAATAGCGCGGAGAAAAATAATCGCGTGCCGCTTTATCTACTGAAAATGTTTGGAGGAAATATCTTCTAGCAAGTAATATTGTATATCTTATCGCTGGTGGGCAATAAAGCTCACCGTCAGCAATTCTGTATGTGAGGAAAACAAAGTGTACAATTTGTACACTCTGTATGACAGGAAATGAAATGTTTTTCTTTTTATAGGGCATGCATATTTGCACGTAAGTACTTATTTCCGCTGTGAGTGCAAACTCATAACAATGGGAAGAAACTGATTGTAGAGATACAAAATCCATAGTTAGTCATAACTTATTAAAGAACAATATCAATAAGTCAACGACCGTAATTTCATTTTTTAATATGCAATTTCTACCTTCACTTAGCTATGCAATTCTTACATTCACCAAAGTTCTATGTCAGCAATTGCATGGAAGTACAAGTGAAATTACGGTCGGTGACTTTGCCTACGAAGTAAATTTATGCTGATCTTGTGATTTCTGTTTCATTGACATAAATTTTTTGTTATATTTGTTTTTCATTTATTGTCATCCTATGTATATATGTATAGTAATTATTGTATAAATAAGCGAATCGAATTAATAAAAATTGAATTGATTATCAGATAGCAATCGATCAAGTTTAAATTATATCCATCAGTTCACAGTACAAATACTGATCTTTTTGAAGTCTAAATCTTGTTTGCATAGTTTAGGAAAACAATGAGAATTGAGTGAAATATAATTTTTCTTAAATTTAGTTTTCTGCTAAAAAACGGTTTGAGAATATGATTCAGAGGGCGAAAGTCAATAGAAAATTCGTCAAAAAGCCAAAACGCGTCGGAAAAAAGTATAAGCAGAAATAGTTCGTAAAATGTGTTTTGTACATGATACGATTTCAGAGGAGGGTTTCGATAGGTAATATTACAGAGAAGTAAGTTCTATTTAATGGGCAAAATTTATTATAAGCCTCCTTTCAGGCATACAATGGATGCTAGCTCAATGGAGAAGGGGTGGATTAATTAAATTTTAGTGCGCCATGTGGTTTGAGAGTCCACGAACTCTATGTTGCCAAATAAAAAAAAGGAAGTTTTCCACGACTTTATATATTTATTGATAATCAATTTTCAAGTTCTATAAAAGGTTACGTTTCACTCTACTTGTAACGGACCGCGCACAACAACAAGAATTTCTATTACCGTTAATTCACAAATAGCAATCTTAATGTAAAAAAAAGGGTCTTACTAGAAATTACGAAGAGAGTATACTTATCTTCAAACAAAAGGCTTGAAATGCTTCCGCCTAACCTCCTCTCCTCGCTGAACTATCTTTCTTCGACACCGTTGACGATTTTTCCAGAATTTCCTCTTCGGTGTCCGATATTCTCCTTTTTTTTCTTTGTTAACCTCCTTTTCTTTAAACTGCCGCACTACATATATTTCTGATTAATATTTTTTTCCTTTTGTTGCCCTTTTTTTTCCTTTAATTTTCTACTTCAAACCAAAAGTTCTTGCCAAAGTCGTTTCGGCCTTTTACTGCCCCAGACTGTCCGCTTCACCTACCAAAGCGCGGATTTTTTTTGTATCAACCAAAAACCCCTATTTGGGAATTTCCAGCCGCTCTTTCCAGGGATCTTCCAGTCGGGACTATTTGTTGGAGTCAGTTCAGATTTTATCTTTTTTATTATATTTATATTATAGATTTTGCTCATAAATTCAGCCTTAGTCTTCATAAATTCGTTGGATTAAGCCGGAAAAATTTTTAGTGGCCCAAAAAAGTTAAAATTCCGCTGATAAAATTTTAGCTTGACGTTTGCTCCTATGTCCTCCAGACTGGTAAATAATAGTAATCTTGATGTTAGATTATTAGCCCGCCTATGCTTTGGGCTACGGACAGTTCAGGTATATTATTAGAATCTCGCGGGAAATTAAGTTCCGTGAAAATTTCGTCTATGCTTGTAGTGAGGTTAAGTTATGGGTTTCATTAGTTTACAGGCGATTTACGTAGTGTGAAGAGCAAAGTCAGAACAGGTGAGTACCTCGAATCATCGTTCTCAGTAAACAAGAACAAAAATTAAAATTGGTAATCGTTTTCTTTTAAGGATTCCGGTTGTACATTGCGACCCACCTTGTTGCACATTATCTTGACAAGATGTAAGTAATCGCTCTGCTAATTTCGATAATTACTTCAAAATTATAAAAAAAAAGATTTTAAACCTAAATTCTAACTTAATCCTATACTGGAAAATTAACCTAACTTATTCTACCGTTTTAGCCTTCCCGCTGTACTATGCCTTTAAGAACGTGCTATGTATCCTGGGCTGTATAATGAAGAAAGATGCGAACAAATTGAGTGAAGAAAATGAAAGTTTTCACAAAAAAAAGATGATTCGGTATTCGTAAGAAGCTGCTCGAGAGAATCGTCATTCGCCTAGTCCTATACAAACAATTACTATACTACATATTAGAAATGGGGAGTTCTGATGGATAATCCCGTGGTGCCTTAGTTGGTATTGCTAGTAATGCTAGAATCAATTCTGTAGATTTCGGCTCAACTGGAGCAATGGTTATGGGTACACCGAATGCGAAACGCATAGTCCGCAAGAGCTGTATCGCGGTAGGAGCGGCATCTATCCTCCCTGTGTGTGCCTCTCCTACGTATTTTATTATCTGGAATTAGTTAGAAAATACAGTATAACTTCAGAACGGAATTGGACGGGACGGCACATCACTCACAGGTAACATATAAAAATATCTAATTCTCTCGTGAACAAAAAAAAAATACCTCGTACCATAACAAATTATCACAGGGAAGGATGCGAACAATAAACTCGAGGTAATCTTTTATAGAATAAGAGGTGAAAAAAAAATAAATTCGTTGAAACTCTAATTCCAGACATATCAAAAACGTCTACCATATTAATGATATAAAAATAATTTTCCAATCCAGCTGTAGGTGGTTATTTCAATGGAGCAATCTAGCAGTATAAAATTCAGGTGAGACACATGATCGAATCCTCCAAACTCGAAAACATAAATTATAGAATCGTTATTTACAATATACAATTTTCTGGAGCAGTGTGAATTTAGCATAGGAAAACCAAAGGAATCGTATGTGAAATGCAGTAGAGATTTAACCAGATATTATTAAACCTCAGGAGAAAGTATTCTCACAAACAACCAAAGGGGGCGTAAATCTTTGAAAGATTAGAGTTAATGAGATCGCATATTTTTATTTGTAGACTAGATTATGGAAGTAGATAAGGTAGAAAATTGAAAATCCATTTAAAAGAATATATGAAAGTAATGAAGAATCAACGGTATCACAGAAAAAAATTATACACTGTAACTTGCTCGGACTTAGTTTAAATTTGTTATCGAACAATCAGCTGTATATGTTAAGCAAATCGAAGTTCATTGGATCCACACAATCTTCGGTGAGAGCTAAAGGACAACTGAAATATATCTGAACATCGCTAGCATAAATATGGTTATTTGTATTATTTCAGGCGTATTATTCATACAAAAACTGAAGAGTAGAGGACCAAGAATGGATCCTTGTGATACTTCACAAGATAAAGGAAAAAGTGGAGTAATTATTGTCCCCAGGGTAATATTTTGTGACCGCTCGTTAAAGAATTCGTTAATTAAATTAATGACAGGAAAAATAGAAATTGTGGAACAAGTTTTCCGCAAGTTTATATGGAAATTTTGCCGAAAACTTTGGAGAAGGCCAAAAGTGCTACAATACAAATTTCACTCTTATCAAGTGTTACCCGAATGTCTGTTGTAACTTTAACAAGGGTATGCTTGGGGGCGAAACCCAGATAACAACCAGCTAGATTTATTCATTCTATTAAATCTAGCAATATAGTAGTAACTTCAGAACTTTTGAAAGAAAACAAAGAAAACCAATGCGATTGTAATCGGCAGGAGTAGTTGTAGCTGCGGTCCTCTTAGAAATTGGAAGTACGTGCGCTGTTTATCATATCTTTGCGAACACTGATTTTCTAAGGCAAGTATTGAAGATACATAAAACTGCACCCATAACGAACAATTAGCTTCACAAAACGGTTGAGATATTGTTAGGGTCAACAGGATTTGATTTAGTAGCCTATGCCAAAGGTACAAACACCGGCAGATGGAACGCTGTAAATCCTAATCAGTTTGAATCTGCCTAGAAATAAAACTGAGTCGTAAGGTATGTATGTACTTAACAGGAATGTGCTTAACAGGAATGTGCTTAACAGGAAATTCACTGCAAATAAATAATATATATCTGCTGCTTTTGGAAGGCAAACTAAAAGACTTTACATCAAACAATATAAGTTAATTTAGTTTAATAAGCATGTAACCTGACGGGATGGATTATTGTTTAAACAAATTATTAACTTGCAGAGCTTATCTCCTGAGAACTAGTTACACCTGATTACACCAATTTCTTATATATTTAGGTGTAAATAATAAAGATATTGTTAATAAAGCAGTCGCACCAATTTTTTTATTATGCCAGAAAGATTAGAATCTACATAGTATTGGTAGACATGCCTCTTTATACGTCTAATATTTCAATTAAATAATTTATGATTTGTTAAAAGTCATATAATTTTCTCCATATACCTTCTTTTCGTATGAATTATGAATGCCGCGTTGGTCAAAATAAAGCTAAATGAAAGATCTTGAATCTATCAGACTTTAAGCTTTAATAGTAAATAAACGTAAATAAATAAAATAATAAACATTGTTACGGTATTGCTTCACATAGTCATCATCACAACATCATAAAACCATGTAACACCATTTCACTTGTTGTGACATAAAAAATCTGACCTGCATTAATAACTTTGCAAAATGTAAGTCGGATCAAATGTCACAACATATCGATACCAGAAGTGGTTCAAAGTGAAATATGGAAAATGATGATTAATTCATTTTTTGTTTAATTGCAAAGTGAATTAATGAGGTGATGACGATGTGCAGCAATTTGTTTATTTCTGTAGAATAAGAATTTTTTGTGATATGTATGTAATAAACTTGGAGCTGGGTAGAAGTAAGTTAGCAGTTAGTGAGTAAGTCGGCTGAGTTTGTTCTAGTGAGTAAGTTTCTAAGAGTTGTATCGAGACAAGAAGTAATTGCGGTCAGTGATAAATAATGATTTTATAAGAAAAAGATTTAAAAAACAAGTTATCGTGAATTATATATATATTTTTTAAGAAAAACAAATAAAAAGCAAGTTATCGAGAATTATATATATATTAAAGAAGAACAAATAATTAAAGTGTTTGTTGTTAAAACTCTTATTGTTTGTGTGTGATTGATGATTGGTAAAGTACAATTGGACCAATCGTGAAAACGTTACATTGGTACCAGCCGGTAGGATCGGGGAAGCCAGTTTTTGCCTATATATATACATATATAAACATAAGAGCTTGAAAACCCTCGATTCTCCACGAATAAAAAAAGGGGTAATTGGGATACTACAAGTTCGTTTAAGTTACCCCCAACGCTCGAGGTCGGTCAACTGTAACTGCCTCTGCTGATAAAAGCAAGCAGCCACCTCCTCACCACCGTGCAAAGCACCAACGCGGGATTCTAGAGGGCCTCATCCCTGCCCAAATTGAAGAAGGAAGACGGATACAAGAAATAATCAACACTTCAATAATCCTCCCACCCGGACGACACTAGAGATTCCTGGTTTTGGCAGCTGGAAACATCCCAGAAGAGTTGAGAAAAAAACAAGTAGGAAAAGTAAGCAATTGAATATAAAATAATTATAATTAAGTAGAGAAAATATTTTTTTTTATATACATATCAGTCAGTGAAATAATTTATTTATTGATTTAATAAGTCTTAAGTGTTCAGTGAACATTTTTTTTCCTTCTCTGTACATACAAATATAAATCTGAAGTTCGAATGGTTGATAATCAAAATTTTGTTTTTCAAAAACTGGATTGCTTTCTATAATTTTTATATTTTTCGTATTCTTTGTTCCCATAAAGATTTTTTTTTTCATTTTCGGAACTACTGATACGTTTTTTTCGCAGTGGGTAATATTGTATCAAAATTTTCTGCCGCTAATTATTACTTCTCTCTTTGCTCTTCAGCTGTCTACTGTTTTCATTGTAAATTTTCCAAAAATTTCTATGGTTTTGCCTACTCGACGTTCTTCTTGTTCCGATTTTGAAACGGCAATAAATTCTCTATCTTTTGAAAATACAAGCCCTCCAGGCAGCCCGAGAACGGAGCAAAATTCACATTGTAGCAGACCATCCACAAATTGGTATCGTGAACACCGTTCGGGTAAACGTTTCCGACGACTTAGCTTGGTTAGATTTCTTACAAAAACTAGTAGTTTACCAACTTTGGTATCCGCAAAGACTCGCACTAAGTCAGTTTCAGAAAATTTTGTCATTACAAATTGTAATAAAGACTCTCTGGAATACAACGGAAAAATGCCACTAAATTATGAAAAGGTAGTTAAATTAACTGCCCAAATGGTGCCCCTATTCTCAGGTGAGGCTAGTCCTCAACTTGTAACTGAGCTGCAGACTTTCATCGGATGTTGTAGACAAGTTCAACAATGCCTAGAAGATGAAGAAAACTCTGCATTTCTACACATTCTCCAAACAAGATTGCGAGGGAATGCGTACATGCTTGTTTCCTCCAGCACTTTTTCAAAGTTTGAAGAAATGGAGCAATTACTTAATCAGTCCTATTTACCACGGGAAACATACCAGGAGTTAATAAATAAGCTGATTACATGTAAACAGTACCCCATGGAATCGCTCACATCTTTCGCAAACCGTATCAAACAGCTTCTAACGCAATGCAAGGAAGCTGCAGAATACAAGTATGGTGCGACAGGTCTCCAAGCTGTGACTACGCAACTAGAAGATTTTGCTATAAATTCCCTAAAATGCGGTGTAACGAATCCACTTCTCAGTACACATCTTCTGTCATTAAGTGAAGCAACCTTAACCAGTCTAATAGAAAAATATCTGAACATGGAAAGACTACTTCAGGGAAATCGCCACATGCAGCAAGGACACCCATATCTATATAACTTCCCAAGTGCATATATGGGTATGCAAGGAAATATCCATTCAGTGCAACGCACTGAGGATTTCTCGAATTCGTTTATGCAAACTCCATCTAATGCCATCCCAGTAGCTGGTCATATAACCCATCAAGCAGCAAGTGCACTGCATACACCCCAAATATTTCACCCAATTCCGCAACGTACATCACTTATTTCGACATACCATTCTCCGTCTAATAATCATGAAATTTCTAGCTATCAACCTCACCCCAATGATAAAAGTGCTGCCTCATTAACTGACCAATTCTCACCAAAAAACCATTCAAACAAGCTACCACAAAGCCATAAGGACCAGCTCAAATCCGCATTATCTAGAGTTTCATGTTCATATTGTAATTTTAAGGGACATACTTATGACGACTGCCTAAAGCGTAAAAATACCCCATATTGCGTGAAATGCAAAATAGGTGGGCATGATGCTAAAAACTGTAGAAACAGGAATAATTATCCACCCGAGAACTCACAAACGCATCGTGCCCATGACACAAGCCGTGGTAACCCGAGGGTTTATCATGTGCAACTAAAATGCGATTTCTGCGGAAGACGAGGACATTCCATATCTGAGTGCATGCAGAAACAAAGATGGGAGGCCAGAACTTCGGGAAACGCGCGCCAGTCGACCGAAAATTCCCCGGCTCGACTTTAAAATCGCATTCTCAAAGGGAACCAAAAGAAAACCATGGAGACTATTCAAGCCACCCACTATGTCAAAACTCAGGTAAACGACAGTGCCACCAAACGAGTAAAGGAGCTTCAGGAAAGTAAGAAGAAAAACCCAAATTTGAAGGAAATCTCTCTCACTGACAATATCACGCAGTATACTATTGAATTCCCACAGCCAGTACACATACCTGCGCGGTCGCACGTAGTAGTTAAAGCACCTTTGACACTAGAGCAAGAAATGCTCTGTCAGTCTCAAGAGGTGGAATCAGGAGTTTTTCTAGCTAATAGTTTACTAAGTTCCGAAAACAGAGGAAACTTATTTGGTGTGCTTAACGTTAATAGCCATAGTGTTACATTAAAAAACCTCACACTTACGCTGGAGCCGAATAGCAATTACAATACCTACAGCTTGCAGCCAAGTAGCGATTGCGGCTCTAGTCTAACTTCAAAAGTGAAACATACCTTCACTAACACTAGCTGTCCGAAAAACGAGATTTCACCTACAAAACTAATTAATTCTACACGTTTACTCAAGCAGACTCAACCAAACTTTCAAACAGACTCTATGCAAGTATCACGCCTAGTACGACTAGAACAAAAATTAACATTAGATGAAACTCTTTCTGAAGATGAAAGATGCTCTATCTTAAATATTTGCCACCAATACAATGACATATTTCATCTGGTTGGCGACAAGCTCACTTATACCAATGCCATGTCGCATACGATTCCAATAGTTTCTGACCAACCTCCAGTTAATCAAAAAATATATCGACTTCCAGAGACGCAAAGAGAAGTTATAAATTAACAGCTCCATGAAATGCTAGAAAGTGAAATAGTTAAACCTAGCAAAAGCCCTTTCAACTCACCGCTGTTAGTGGTTCCAAAGAAAGCAGGGCCAAATGGCGAAAAACGATGGAGGGTTGTGGTCGATTTTAGGAAATTAAATGATAAAACAATAGGTGACGCTTTTCCATTGCCAGGATTGAAGATATCCTGGACCAACTAGGTCATTCCCGGTATTTCACTACTTTGGATCTTGCCAGTGGCTATCATCAAGTACTGGTTCATCCTAAAGATAGACCCAAGACAGCCTTTAGTACAGCTTATGGGCATTATGAATTTCGGCGCATGCCTTTCGGATTGAAAGGAGCACCAGCTACATTCCAACGGTTGATGAATTATGTTCTCACAGGTCTTCAAGGTCTAGAATGTTTCGTTTACCTAGATGACATAGTTATCTATGGGAAAAACCTTGAAGATCATAACAGTAAATTGATAAAAGTTTTTGATCGTTTACGAGAAAATAATTTAAAGTTACAGCCAGAGAAATGCCAGTTCCTAAGGCGCGAAGTCATATATCTGGGACACAAATGCTCCAGTGAGGGAGCCCTCCCAGATCCCTCAAAACCCGAATGCGTTCACAACTTTCCCGTCCCGCGTACAGTTAGACAAGTTCAATCTTTTCTCGGCTTAGCTAACTACTACAGGAAATTTATACCCAATTTCTCCAAGATTGTTCGTCCTATGACTAATTTATTGCGAAAAGATGTGAAATTTACGTGGACTGAAAACTGCCAGAATGCTTTTAACGAGATTAAAAGAAATCTCACTTCACCGCCACTTCTTATATATCCAGATTTTACTCTGCCTTTTAACTTAACCACGGACGCTAGCCAAGAAGCTCTAGGCGCTGTCCTGTCTCAGGGAGAAATAGGTAAAGATCGCCCCATAGCTTATGCGAGTCGGACTCTAAATAAGGCAGAAAGGAATTATTCAACAATTGAGAGAGAATTACTAGCAATTGTTTGGGCTACAAGGAATTTTCGCTGTTATTTGCAAGGGCGTAAATTCACAGCATATACAGACCACAAGCCCTTGAAAGGAGTCTTCAGCACCAAAGACCCCACTTCAAGATTAATTCGATTTCATCACAAGCTTTCTGAGTTCGACTATTCCATCGAGTATAAGCCAGGGAAATACAACACAAACGCGGATGCTCTTAGTAGAAGTTCTTATAACTCAGAGCAGGTTGAACAAAATTTTTCAAAAATACCTGTACAAGCGCAAGTCCATACTCCGCCATACTTACAGGAATCAAATACAGCTCCAGTTCACTGCCTTGCAATCACTCGTGCCCAGGCGCAGCATACCCGTGTGACGAATGACTCACGCGAAATGACAAACCAAAAAAGAATACCTTCAGAGTCTTCAGTTAGTTCTGACTCACAATCTCAAACTAATAGTTCTTATGGCAGACAAGCTGAACATAGTGATGAAAATCCTATAGAGCCTGATTCTCTCAGATCAAATTTTAACAACCAGCCCCCCGAGATAATCACGAACCCCACAGAAATTCGAGTGGTAATAAAGGACTACCACGATTCTGTTTTTGGTGGACATCAGGGTGTTATGAAAACGTACAAACGAATCAAAAAGAAATTTCGATGAAAAAACATGTTGAGGGACATAAAAAAATACGTTAAGGGATGTCCAAAGTGTCAGAAAATGAAGGCTAGCCCAGAAACACGTATGCCAATGACCATTACAGACACAGCTCGAATGCCCTTCGAGAAAATCTACCTAGACATCGTGGGGCCTCTAGAAGAGACGCATGCGGGAAACAAATACATCCTAACATTCCAAGATAACCTAACAAAGTTTGTTGATTGGTATGCTATACCAAATGCAGAGGCGGAGACTGTAGCCCGAAAATTCTTTGATGAAATAATTACTCGCTACCGCATACCTAAAAATTTGGTTACCGATCAGGGCTTCAATTTCTTAAGCGAGCTATTCAAGAAGGTCTGTAAACTACTTAAAATATATAAGTTGCAGACATCCGCGTACCACCCTCAATCAAATGGCTCCTTAGAAAGAACTCACAGACCATTAGTAGAGTATCTTAGGACCATTGTAGATGAGAATCCAAATACTTGGGATCAGTTTTTAAGAACTGCAGCTTTTGTATATAACAATAGCGTACACGATAGTAGCAAACTTACTCCGATGGACTGTTTATTCGGCTTCACGGCTGATGTTCCCTCCAATTTGAAAAGAGAACCGGAACCTGTATACAATCATCAAAGTTATTATTATCTTCTGAAATACAAACTACAGAAGACATATGCCATTGCTCGTAAAAACCTTATATATAGCAAAAATCGCTCTAAAGAACTTTATGATAAGCATTCACAGCCAATAACTTTCCAATTCGGAGATAAAGTATTACTGAAAAACGCAGCCAAAAAACACAAACTCTCTCAGGTATGGCTAGGACCATATCAGGTGATTGAAGTTCTCAATTCAGTGAATACTAAAATCCAAGTTGGTAACAGGAAAGTCGTAGTCCATAATAATAGATTAAAACCTTTCTATGAATAAAGTCTAAATCAAAATATGTATATATATTTCCCCAGACATGGCACGACTATTACTAGGGTTCTATTGCGTCAGCATATCTATTTCTTTGGGAGCAACTCTACCTTTCGAAGTCCAGCCTCTAACAAATACGGGTATTATGTTTGAAGATTTAGGAGAGATTTTGTTTTTCCACGACACATGGAATCTATTTACCCAAATCAATATAAGTAACCTTGAGACGGAAACCATGTTGGTGGAGCATACTGGATTCCTCGTAAGCCAACTGTGCGAAAAGCATAAAAATACAACTGTTTGCACCGAACAGAGTAGTCAAATCCACAACCTAATAGAAGTGATCAAGAAGCGTGCCGCAGTTATCAAGGAACTAACAACAACCCGACGTCAGAGTAGATCACTGGCCGATGGAATAGGAAAAGGTTTTCATTTCCTATTTGGCACAATGGATAGCGATAACGAAAAGGAGATATATAGCCGGATTTCCAACCTTGAAACAGACACAAAGGCACTGTTAGATTTAGAAAAACATCAGATTACGCTTTTCAAATCAACGTACGAACAACAAAAAAAGTCTGTACAGAAGCTGGAGTCGAACCAACGTGAAATCGTCAGAACAGTAAACGATCTGCTCGAAAAGGTGACAGAGGAGATGAGTACCCGTCAACGGATTCAAGAGGTAATGACAACAATCAGTTTGCATATTATCGACATAGAGTTAAGACAACAAACACTACTTGAAATATTAACAACTGTAAAAAATAATCAAATCCACCCCTTGCTAATATCTCCATCTACTCTTCTAGAAGCCTATTATAAGGCAAACCCAAAAGAGCCTAGCGAAAAAAAGGATTTTGCACTATTATCTGAAACCCTAGAAGTTAAATCACAGGTCGTAAAAGGCAACCTTGTAGTCAGAATTTAATTTCCTATTCTAAATCTCCCGGTTTTCAAGCTTCAGCAAATACATCTGTTCCCCATCAAGACATCTAACAACCACTCACTACTTCTGAATTTGGAACACTCCTATCTAGCTAGTCACCTAACCACACAAGAATTTGTATTACTTCGACAAACAGAATTTAGAGTATACAAAAAGTTATTAATTAATCCCCATCAAAACACGTATGTTGGGCCTTTACTAAATGCAATTTTTAAGGGGCAAACTGTAAAGGAATGCCCAATAAACTTCATATTTAACCCCTTCAATGAGTCGAATCATTGCGAGTATTTGGCTCAAGCGTATGCAACACAACTTCTGGTGAAATTAACTCGAAAAAATGCCTGGTTATTCTCTTTCTCTTCCCAACAAAAGATCACGATGTCATGCAAAAGCGGACTTCATAGCTCTAGCCTCAACAATCACGGAGTACTAATACTCAATGAACCGTGTCAATTTCAAATTGACGACCAAGTGATATTTTATGAAGATGAAATGACATAAAATTATCACAACCAGAACACATACAACCCCAAACTTTGAATTTAAACGAAACCGTTCAGAGCTTACTGAAAACATTGAGTAACTCGAGTAGTTCCAACCGCATTATCTTACTACGGCGGGAAAGCTCTAACCAAATTCTAAACCAGAACACCTACTCCCTAGACCAATTAGAGCAAGAAATGCACAATTTAGAAACCCAACGTCGTGAAAGAAATAAAACACAAGCCATTCAACTAAGTTCGCTAGCTTGAGCTCCTTGGCTATCTTATTATTTACTATAATAGGGATGATTAAGGTAATCAAGCTAGTAAAAAGGAAGAGAGATCGTACACCTGGTAAAACCGTAGAGCTAGTACAACAAGTTGAGAAAAGGGCATTGGATAAAATATCCAAACCATCCATAATGACAAAAATAGAACTACAGGACGTTGAGTCAACAACCCCAATTACGGAAACTGAAGCACAAGCGACTCAATTGCAACAAGTCAAACCTCCTCCCCCACCAACATTACCCTCTGAAAATGCTATTAACATACAACTTAAACGGTTAAGATCACCTTCCTCTTTAAATGTTCCCACTGTAAACACAAAAAATGAAAACATCCACCTAAGAAAAACAACTACTCCACCCCGTAACCGTCACGTTCAGGTTATTTGATCCACGCGTCATATGTAAGTTATTTAAAAAAAAAATAATTGAAACGTAATGAGAGTGGAAAAAATTTAATTAGTATTACTACTTTTAGCGAAAATAAGTAAATATAGGCATTATACTGTATATTGCATTGGAATTAAAAATATATATGCATCGGTACTCTTCACTATGTATTAACTAACGAATTTAGAAATATTATTAAGAACATTGAACACTTCCATATATCTTGATAAAAATCTTTGTAGAATATACATACTTTAAAAATACTTAAAAAAAAAGAGGTTTAACCCATAATTAAATTACCAAATTAGATAGATTAAATTACTAAATTAGTAGATAAGTAAGTAAAACTAAAATCTCCTTACCTCCTCATGATTAGATTGTGAAGTGTGTTATTCCTCTTCAAAGAATAACACACATTTTTCTAAGAGGGGGAGATATTGTTACGGTATTGCTTCACATAGTCATCATCACAACATCATAAAACCATGTAACACCATTTCACTTGTTGTGACATAAAAAATCTGACCTGCATTAATAACTTTGCAAAATGTAAGTCGGATCAAATGTCACAACATATCGATACCAGAAGTGGTTCAAAGTGAAATATGGAAAATGATGATTAATTCATTTTTTGTTTAATTGCAAAGTGAATTAATGAGGTGATGACGATGTGCAGCAATTTGTTTATTTCTGTAGAATAAGAATTTTTTGTGATATGTATGTAATAAACTTGGAGCTGGGTAGAAGTAAGTTAGCAGTTAGTGAGTAAGTCGGCTGAGTTTGTTCTAGTGAGTAAGTTTCTAAGAGTTGTATCGAGACAAGAAGTAATTGCGGTCAGTGATAAATAATGATTTTATAAGAAAAAGATTTAAAAAACAAGTTATCGTGAATTATATATATATTTTTTAAGAAAAACAAATAAAAAGCAAGTTAAACCCTAGACACATAGCACGAACTAATGAATCATTTGTACTAACTATTCATTAAAATGCCGTGTGTCAAATAGTATATGTCATTATAGCTCGAAAATCAGATGATAATGAAGTGCACTAATGAAGTGTTTTCCTCCTTCATTATAGCTATAATGAGGAAAAATGTGCTAGATTTGGCATATAATGTAAATCTGGAGCTCCGCTGTGCATCTGCCGATTTGAAAAATAAGAAGAAGAAATGCAAAGAAATGCAAATCACAAATTATATTATTTAATATTTTTTTAAATATAATGTTTTTCTCATTTGTTAATTGTTAAATTCGAAAATAAACAAATGAAAACAAAGTTTATCGCGTTAATTCGATCCATATTGCTTCTTTAAAGTGATAAGTTCATCAAAACCAGTTTGACAGCACAACTTAATTAAAGAAATGGCTGTGTGTCCGCAGTTTATAATGAATCATTATAGACTAATGAGTCGTTAGTTATTTCTTCATTAAGAGTGCTGTGTGTCTAAGGCATTATAGAGAATTATATATATATTAAAGAAGAACAAATAATTAAAGTGTTCGTTGTTAAAACTCTTATTGTTTGTGTGTGATTGATAATTGGTAAGGTACAGTTGGACCAATCGTGAAAACGTTACAACATTAAAAAAACATAAAAATCTGTCCATAAAATTATTTCCAAGGAAACACAGTTACACTACAATCTTGCTTACATAGCAACTAGGCAATCTCTGCCTAACTCCCATGATATAATTTAACGATACTCTGAAGTACTTATACAGTGCTGGGAGATTGTGGGAATTCCCGCCCTGAACAAATTGCAAAAGAGTGAAGGGAATAAAAGAATATCTTCCGTACAAAATTGTGAGAAAATTCATACATCCAAAGTTCGAAAAAATGTTCCTTAAAATTGATACAAAATATGGAATTTTTCTGCGTAGGTATGTTAAATGATTTACGGATGACCATGGAGCTCAGATATTAGGCATTTTTCAGGAAACTTTTTTTAGTAACAAATAAAAATAGGATTTTAGGATTTTTTACCGGTGCAAACTTATATTTGTTCAAGAAGGAATTTATTTGGATTCTCCGGTATATAGCAAAAGCTAAAAAAAATTTTTATTTGTTATTTCATCACACAACCCATTTTGTTTTTGGTGACAAGTTTCTAGTCTTGGTTTTGACTCATCAACAGGTCCCAAATAGCGAAATTGAGTGACTTGAAAAACAAATGAAAAAATAGAACAAAGAAAACAAATGAAAAAATGAAATAAAAACCAAAAAATTGAGAAAAATAGAAAAAAAAATTAAATTTTTTAATTTAAAAATTTGTTTAAAAAAAAATGGGTTTGTGATGAAATAACAAATAAAATTTTTTTTTAGCTTTTGCTATATACCGGAGAATCCAAATAAATTCCGTCTTGATCAAAAATAAGTTTACTTCAGTAAAAAATCGTAAAGAGTAATCTCTATTTTTATTCCTTCCTCCTTGGTGTAATATAGGAGTTTTTACGTCATATAATTCACACCCAGAATTTATTATGAGTTTATATGAGAGGAGATCAATTTGATCTGTTTCAAGCGTCTACAGCAGGCAGAAAACCAAGCTGTACCGATGAGTGTAAGGTTTTCTGCTGACACAAAAGGCTTTTTCTCCTTCCTTTCTATTTTTTTCTTTTTCAGACCACTGCGGACGTACACAGGTTCCATTCGTTTCAAATGAATCTGTATTTTTTTTAATTTTTTTTTTCATTTTTCGCAATTTTTTGGTTTCTTTTTTTTATTTCTTTATTTCTTTTCTTAGTTCTATTTTTTCATTTGTTTTTCAAGTCACTCAATTTCGCTATTTGGGACCTGTTGCTGAGTCAAAACTAATACTTGAAACTTGTCACCAAAAACAAAATGGGTTGTGTGATGAAATAACAAATAAATTTTTTTTTTAGCTTGTGCTATATACCGGAGAATCCAAATAAATTCCTTCTTGAACAAATTTAGTAACAAAGGAAGTAGAAATTAAAGTTTATTAAAAAAATAATACAAAAAGGAAAAATTATTATTAATATTTGACACGAAATAAAAAATATTGTTACGAGCGTGGCTTTAGTTCATTAGTCAAACACAATATTTCAATTGTAATTGACAAGTTCTGTATATTTAACTTTACTGTTCACGTTTACAAATTCACACTGTTGTACTTATAATTATCGCAATCCAAATAGTTGACTTCGTTCACTTTATTGTCTGAAATAAGACTCGCCTCCTGGATGTGAAAAGCACCGTATTTATACTCTACAAATTATCCCAGAACCTTCCCTTAAACGCTATTCTCCGAACCCATAGTTTACTAAGATTTCACTAACCTAAAGTTGTTTCCATTTCCAACAGATGTCGCTTGTATCACTTTGTGAGCGTAAGTCTGCCCCTTATTAAAATTGTTCGCCCCGTACAACAGGTGGTCCACGATCTGTACCACGCTGAATTCTGTATACTATGTCATTAATTCTAGCCATTACTGAATACGGTCCTTCCCAGTGTTTTTGTAATTTTGGAAAACGTCCCATATGTCATTTCCGGTTGTACAGTCAAACAAGGTCACCTTCATTGAATCCGGCACGTAAGTCATAGCGGGTCTTCATCTGATGAGTATTTGCTACTACTTTCGCTCCCGTGATATCGTGCACATCAGCTAATCGTTGTCTGAGTTCTGATATGTAGTCTGCTGATAACTTTTGTTTACCTCTGGGTATACCAAACTTGACGACGCTAGGTAAGCGCATTTCCCATCCGAATATGACCTCTGCTGGGGTTTGTCTGGTTGTAATGTAAACAGCTTATATATAAGTCATTAGAAATGTAGGAATATGCCGATCCCAATCTTGCTGATTATAGTTAACCACCTTCGTTAGATGTTCGATTAATGTTCTGTTGAATCACTCTTCCATGCTTCTATTTTTCCTTCGTCTCTTATCACCTTCATCATCATTGTCTTTGATTCCTTTGTCCTCAATTTTCTTGCCCTTTTTATCGCCGTTGTCATTCTGTCATTGCCGCCTTTTCGCTTCTTATCATCACCTTTGTCTTTATTTTTTCCGATTTTCATTATACCCTTACCATAGTCATTATGAGCATCCTCGCACTATTTACTTTTCGTCTTTTTCTTTCCTTCATTGTCCTCGTCTCTGGACTTCTTTCCTTTCTTCTTTCTATTTTCGTCATCGTAGTCATCGTCATCTTTTTCTTCCATCCATCCGCAATGCTTCCATTCAGGATTGCATGGACGTTGTGAAAAGGCTTCTGCATTTCCGTGGATACGACTTCGTGGTGTGGGATATCAAAGTCATGAGGTTGCAGTCTAGTCTCTCCACGAATAGCTTGCTCTCTGGCTCACCATCTTCTTCCTTCACTTCTGTGGATTGCATTCGTCCGCGTTTCCGGCAGTGTTTTGTAGGTGTCCCAGTGTACTACATTTCCAGCTCGAAGGAGACCACGCGAAGGAGCGGTCTCTGATGACGGCATTCTGCTGTGAGTCTGCTGCCCAGCTCGATATCTGTGATTTTCTTTTGTCGCTTCTATTCGTCGGCGTTTTCTGCAGTCCCTTTGGAGGTGTCCCGGTCTATTACAATTCCAGTAACGAAGAATATCGCATGAAGGAGTGCTCTGTGGTGACTGCATTGTGTTGCAAGTACATTCATTCATCGTAATTTCTCTCATGCGTACTGCACTGCCAAAAGCTTGTCTGGCAGAGTTATACACCTATGCATAGGCTAGTGCTTCTGCTGTTGATTTCTTTCCCGCTCGCCTTAGTGCTTGTTGTAAATTTTGATCTGCAATAGCATTCACAAATGCCTCTGGTGCTACTTCATTAAGGAAATCCGTATTTACGCAGGAATATGAAAGATAAACTAATCTTTTCACATCAGCCTGCAGTTGTGTGTAGTGTTTTGCCATGCTTTGGAATCCTGTTGCGTAACTGCTGGCGATATACTTCCTGCTTCTGTTCATCTCCATAACGTAATCTTATCGCCTGTACTAATGAAGTGTAATCATGTTGCCTTTCAATCGATATAATTTGTAATAGCTCTGACGCGGGACCTCGAAGTGCTAAAACCATGCATCATTCCATCCATTTACTTCGGAAGCTGTCTCAAATTGTCTCTTGAAAATATGCGACGAACTTTGTACATCAAATATTGGAGGTGTCATTCTGCCTGCACCGGATACTTCATCCTGTACTTGAAACTCCTCCAGCTTGCGTCCGATTGCTTTAGATTATCTTCCAGAGCTTTCACGTAAAGCACAAAATTTCACTCAATTTCACACTTTCCTGAAGTCAAATGTCACCACTTTATTTCAAGAAGGTGTCCCACTTCTGACACCAGTTGTTACGAGCGTGGCCTTAGTTCGTTATTCAAACACAACATTTCAATTGTAATATTGACCAGTTCTGTATATTTGACTTAACTGTTCACTTTCACAAATTCAAAAATAATCAAATCAATACTTTATTTATCGCTAGTACCGAACTTCTAATTATCGCAATCCAAATAATTTACTTCATTCGGTTCAATGTCTGAAATAAGACTCGCCTCCTGGATGTGAAAACCGTATTTAAATTCTACAAATTATCTTAGAACCTTCCCGTAAATTCTATTCTCCAACCCAAAGTTTACTAAGATATCACTAGCCTAAATTTGCTTCCATTTCCAATAGATGTCACTTGTGTCAGTTTGTTGGGCGTAACAATATCAAAGTCAACGTAGAAGGTTTAGAAAGCTGCATGAAAATGCGTACAGAAGAGTCAGAAGACCAGGATCAAGATACCCTAGCCTAGGTAGCTAAATAAAAAATGTTTAAAGGAGAAACTAAAATCTTAAATCACACAGTATTATTTATGTGCTAAAACTCATTAAGGGTATAATTTTCTAAAAAAACATAATACTAACATATTCTTATAAATAAATTTGAATACGCATCAAAGAATGCCCCACTATAGACATCAGGCCCGATATTAATGCTCCGGCTCTGTCTGTAAAGGGAGAATATACGAGCTTGTCGATTTATTGAGAGGTGTTCATACATATAGAGAACATATCTGGCTGGGTATTGCTCAGCTCAGCTAGAAGATGCGTGACTAAAGAACACGTTATGAGCAAATCCAAGAGCTAAATGCGAATCGAGCCTTAATTAAACACTGAATTGCAACATTTAATAGTAGGAACATAAGCTGGCTCTGACAGAATATATAACAAGAACCTAGGAATATGCAATAGAAGAACTTATAGTAGTTTATATGAAGGTGTAGCTTATCAACCTTTACAAAAACTTCAAAAAAATACCTGCTGAGGATCATTTTTAGAGAATCCGAATCCTTCAAGAAGCCAATGGTAGCTTTATTAGTAGCTAAAGATATTCCCTAATACACAATATATAACGAAGAGTATCCGATAAGATTATATTTTAAACCTTCAAATAGCGGAATCATAAGGATTCGATGAAAATTATTCATTCTGAATGGAAAACGTGCGATAAGACTGAAAATGTCTGCCAACCTAATTTTTGCTAGTAACAAAAAATTTATTTTTCAATATCTTAAAATTATATTTGCAAAAACTCGTGTTTTGTCCTACATCTCTAAATGGAATTCAGATTTCATGCATCACTTGAATTCTTTTTTTTTATAATACTACCCAAGAGAGATAATTCCACCGTATGAATTGTGGCATTTTAGCATCGAAATATTTTTATACCGTTCTCCCAAGGGATAAAGACTCCATATCCATAGTAGTATAAAAGCTTCATACAAACTGCTGTAAAATTTATTTATGATTGTTCACTTTTTACCTCACTCAAATGTATTTCGCATATATGTATGTATGTATGTATATTTGGAAATTCAGCGATATTTAGTATTATCATTTAAGCCTTTTGTAGATTTTTTTAAAATTTATGGTAAATGGAAAAATGATCAATTCCGTTTGAAATATTTAAAGCTCCCAAATGTCCGATACCAATGGAGACAAGTAAAAATGAGTAGGGAGCATTTAGAAAAGAATATTTGTTGATTTTTTGTTGCGACAAGGTCAAAAAGCATCCCCTTTCTTACGTTAAAATGTCAACATCAGGATGTTCATATTTCTATTTGGACAGTAATTTGATGTTTAAAAAGCAGCCTTGAGGTTGAGAAAACACAAGTAAATTATGATTTTTAACCATGTGAATATACTCGTATACATAAAAGGTGGTCCTATAATTATTATAATTGGAAATGAGGAATGGAGATCTAACTTATGTATAAGCACTGGGACCTATTTTGTGCTATGTCCCTACCCTGTTAAGTCCAGCCCAAATTAGCCCTTTCCTTGCGCATTTGCAGAATACGTACTCTGCAAATTCTACCTCGTCCTTACAGAATCGGTAGTTATCGATTGTGGTATGGCTAATTTCCTTAAGTGTGCTCTTTAGTGGGAAGTGCCCAGTCATTATACCAGTGAATATCCTAATTTGGTATTTACCATAGTTGATGATGTTTTTAAAAGCCTTTGTATGGGAAATTAATGAGCTTCTAGGCATGCCTTAGTTCCGGAAGACTCTGACATCAAGGTGTAAGAGCTAAGGTTGTTCCATAGAATCTCAATCATTTCATATACGCTTTATTCGAAACAAATTACCACTTCAATTGTATCATGCATGACATTTACATTGCCTTATTCGACAGAAAAAATTTCCAACTGCTAGAAAACTGGTTCATGTTCAGCATATTCCCAAGAAAGGAGAGGGTAGCGATCTCTCAAATTATCGACCTATTGCAATCACTTCGATTCTTTCAAAGCTTTTTGAATCAATAATTAACTCCAAATTATTAAAGTATCTAGAAACTAATCAACTCATCAACAATCGCCAATATGTCTTCCGAGCTGGATGCTCATCTGAAGACTTGCTGACTTTCCTTACGGAACGTTGGAACTGTAGTCTTTACATTTTTGGTGAGTCCAAAATCGTTATTTCTAAGGCTTTTGATAGAGTTTGACATCCAGTCCCTTCCCCTCCTTTTCTGTTATGGATTGAAAGTTTCCTGTCTAGTCGCCAAATACCTGTCGTATGTATTAGATGATGTTTCTATTTCCTGGATGAAACCACCAAAAAATGTTTATACAGGTTAGCTTGGATCCTTTATGGGACCACCAAATGTTTTCATGTGCAAAAGAATAGTTCCTCGAACTATGAAAAAATACTATGTAGGGAAAGGTTACACCATATGCTTGTATAATAAGCTGATGTAGAACCCCTTGTTATTTAACAATACTATATTTCAAGCACGTGCGTAACAGAACAGTTGCTGTAGAACCGTTCACAAGCCACATATGATAATATTATTTATGGTGGATTATGGTAGTGTAGTCATGTATTAAAATCAGAACGAGCATAAATAGAATTAGATTTTGATTTAATAAAAAATTCATGTGAAGGTTAGCTTAAGCACGCTAATTCACAGCTAAGCACTTATCTACAGTAAATCTAGAAAATCTTCAAATTTATGATATTAATGTACCAATTAAATTACAAATTAAAAGGGATAATTCGCAGGTATATTCCAGGTAACCCGATTTGGGAAGTATAGGAATAACTGTCTTGAAGTTAACCTGTACAAGGCATCTTAAATTAATATTAAACTATTATTAAAAGATGTCATTAAATGTGAAAATTGAATTCAGTCATTTATTTAACAAAAGAAAAATTTATTCATTTGACCACAATAATGTCACCAATTTGTACTTATAGGCACATTATTCCTCTCCACCTAAAAATCGCATGTAAGCTTACTCTTACCGTAGGTAGATTGTAACCCGATTCTCACGATTTGCATAAGTATATGAAAAACTCAAAAATAACTTGAGAAATAAAATTGAACAGTTGAAAGGTAAAATTTGCTGACACGATCTGAAGTAGTTGACACTGGAAAAATTAAGAGATTTATTGACATACATTACATGACAGAGACGTTATTGCTCTTTACCCTAATTGTTACTTGTGATTATCAGCTTAGTTGCCTGTGAGAAAATTTCATAAATCTATTCTAAATTTAGCTATGAGAAAAAATCCATCGAAAAAAACTCATAAGTGCTGTTTAGAGAGTGCTCCATCCAAATGCTCGGCTTTATTTATAGGCTCTGAACAGCCAATTTTTGTGTGGAACCCCCAACCATATTGCAAATTACTCAGAATATTTTATCTTTCAGTAGCTGTGATTAATACCATTCGATGAGGAATATTGACATCTATATTTTTCCAACAACAGACCTCCGTCATTAATTATATTCATCGAATAAAAATGAAAACTCCAAATTGTGCTATAACATGACGCAATTAAATTTTTGTCGTCCATGTTGAGAGAATGCGATGTGGAACGTAATTTTATTTTTAGCTATCTCACTTCCACTTCCAATCTCTTTTCTTCTCATTAGTTATATTATATGAGAAATTATAAATTAGTAAATGTCTTTTAATAGAGATATTTTAGCACTTGTTTAATGCCGCCATCATGTTTTCCGTTAAAAAATACCCCGAATTCATGTGTCATATGTTGGCAGTACATAAATTCTGACAGTTCCGCGATATTTACAAATTTCATTTTGCGGTTCCGCGGTCGTGAGTTTTCCGTGTGTTTTTCCATCTATAGTGCACTGATAAAACCAAGGTAAAATGTGCAAATTGTGTTGTGCTTATTGCTTAGTATGTGTGTGTTTTAATTTCATAAGAAAGTTCGTTATTTTATTTAATTGTGTACTCACAATCTGTCTTCAGGTGAAATTTTCTTTGGTTGACGCACCACTTTTTAAGATTTGTTGAGATTTTATACTCAAGTTAGCAAGGCAGCGCCCTAGTAAAGCAGATGTCGCCTTGCTGTGTTGCAGATTAATCTGGGTGAAGAGAAGTCTCACCATGGACTACTTCCCTACTCCCGCCTTCCTCGCAGTACTCAGTTTACCGACGCCAGGAGGATTTCTACCACTTTCCATTATCTTCATAGCCGAACCACCATCTACTTGCGAAGAGAAAGAGAGAGGGGGAAGGCCAAGTGATAGCAATAGCCATTCCTTAGCACTTCTCCTTTCTCATTTCCTCTGCGCCACAGAGATTCCTACCTCGAGAAGTCCCGCATCGGTCACAACCTTCAGCGCCTTTCGACACTGTGGTCATAACTTCAGCTAGCCCGCCCGTGCCGAAATGACCCGACCCATGAGGAGCATTTCCGATTTCTATAGGAGTTAAACCGCTCTCACCAGTCCCCAACAAGAGACGATTTTCCAGAGATGTCGAGATCTCAGGGATTAAATCCCCTGATTCCTCAGACACCCGTGAAACTGTTACACACAATGAAGTGGTATTATTTCTAAAAGGTTCCATATATAGATCCACGAGTTGCGCGAGAAAAACAGTCACTTCCAGCAGAGCCCTGCATTACTACAGGAAGGCTACTTAAAACTGCAGGTTTCCTGGTATCCAGAGTATAGAGGTATACTAAGCATGTCATTCCGTTTCTAACTCATAGAAATAATGCTGCTGTAAGTTCGTCAGTCCGTCTGTGCGAACTATAACTCGAATACGCGTGTAGAGAGCTGAAATTTTTTACACGGGCTTTAAAAAAAAAAAAGTATATTAAGTTCAATAACCGGCCAAGTGCGAGTCGAACTCGCGCACGAAGGGTTCCGTACCATCGTACAAAATTTAACACTATGTACTTTTTATTTATTTTTTCAAATGAGACCATCATGTGAAAAAATAATGCTGTTATTTGAAAAAAATGCCTACTTATGATAATAATAATGAATGAGAATAAAACGAGGAAAAGAACGCAGAAAAAATCAGGTTTCTTGTATGGGGCTCCTTTTATTTTTGAATTTAATTTAATTTTTATTATTTGTTATTATATCACCAATTGAAATACACAGTCTTTGAAAATTTCAACTGTCTACCTATTACGGTTCATGAGATACAACCTGGTGACGGGCGGACGGACAGCGAAGTCTTAGTAATAGGGTTCCCGTTGTTACCCTTTGGGTAGGGAACCCCAAAAATGGGTGTTGGCATATAACATTTTTTTATAGTACCTACTGAAAACTTCTTCAGAATATGAAATTCTATGAAATTGGTGATAATTATTTTTACTGTCCGACTAACAGTTCTAGAAATATATGCGAAAAAGCACTTCAACGATAAAACTTGCACTGATGGTGACATATGAAATTACTTACATTTAGGTATCATAAGAATAATTCTTAAACCAATTCTAGCTTTTTTACTCTGCCTAATCATGTACCCATCATAAAACGATGTGTATACTTACACTGAGACAAATTCCGTTGACTTTTTTAAACATCAAAAACTGTTAGTTAACAATCCACGGAAACTGTTAAAAGTAACAATTATTTATTATTATATTCTGTGTATAGTGATTTGCAGTTAGAGTTAAAATTTAACAAGTAAACGTTGTTACGTAACAGTTACGTAACTAAGGATGTATGGGCCTCCCACAACATTTTCAACGTGATAACATTGATCCTGTATATATTTTAATTTTCGTTCAATGCTTATTTATCTAATATTCTAAAGTTAAAGTAATAAATACTCTTCTCTCATCTACGAGCTCTGACGCATGATAGCAGCGTGTACGCCTTACCTAAGGAAGTTAGCCAAATATTTCTCAGAAAATAATTTACAGCATTTCAGTTTCAGGCGTATACCTTTTTTCTCCCTTTAAATACAAAGAATAAATAAAAGAATTCTCGACTTTTTTATTGTTTTAGCATCACTACTCTCTAGCAAGCGTATTTGCAGCTTCTCAAAATCTATGCTGGTATGAACACCTTTAGATAGAACTGAAATAATGAAAAACATTGCAGGTTTTATTCAGAAATCGAATTTTTATTGAGTGAATATAATTGCTTATCAATCCAGCGTTGTTATTTTATGTGGTTTCAAGTTTTATCATTTCATATGAAAAGATTAGTTTTGTAGGCCTCCGTGGGCCCCCAAATACTGGGGCCAGTGACGTACCGATGGTCCCTATTTAAATTATTTTATAGTCTTCAATTTAGCAACTATAACGTTGTTACGTATCAATGTTTCTTATTTAACTTGAATGAAATTGTTGTTAAATATTACAATGTTTGTGGTGAAGGTTGCAATGCTTATGTTCAAGTGATAACGGATGTGTAAAGTGAGCAACATTTATTGTTGAAAACAAATTAAATAATAGTTGAATTCTTCAAGAATTTGTTCTCATTACGGAACAGGGCTCATTTAGAAGCTTACAGCGCTTGAGCTAAATACGCTGTCGCGAATATCATTTTTAAAGTAATCTTTTGTATTTGCAGTTTAGTTATGTTTACAAATATGGAAAGCTTAGAAAACTTTCAAGAAAGTATTTGGTTGAATCAACAGTGCTTTGGGATAATATAAAATGAAAATTACAAGGGAAATTTTTTTTAGAGAAATAGACAAAGAAACTGGAACGAGATTTAATTACGACCGGGTATATTAAACGGTCCTAATTTAAAAATAATATTATTGTTTTCTTCAATGAGCAGGACAAATACTACATATAAGGAACCACCGAATTCAAGAAAAACTTCGTCAGGGAGTTTAAATAGTTCTTATTTCAACTCCAGAAAAAGATCAATAAAAATCGGTTTATTAAATCCTGAGCAGGGCTGGACTGGGTGCTCAAATCGGCCCGGGCAAATAACGACAGGCCAGCCCCAAGGGTCTTGAAAAATTTCCCTTTTCCTACTGAACCGAGCCCACGGACGTCAAGCAGCGTTTTTTATGAATGTTAGATTCCATGCTAAATAAGAAGAAGACAGAAGAAATTTGTACAGGAAATATGTAGCACTAAATATGTGAAAGAGCGGTTCGCTCTTTCACCCTTAAAATTAAAACTAAAACAGGATTTTTCTGTGGAAACAGAATGCGAGAGTCAAACAATTTTACTCGTGAAGCAGGGCTGTAAGAAGAGTAAGGCAAATTAGGCAGACGTTGAAGCATAGGGGCGCCGGCCGTTGGAAAAAAAATACTGGGGACGAAAAAAATAATATTAACAACATTTGCCTTGGACAAATATATTATTATTGAATTATAACTGTTTATTTAAATAAATTGTTTATTCTCGATTTGAACATGCTACAAAATTTGTTAAATATATGGATATACCAACACAAATACAAGATGATGACGCCAGTTTTGTCACAAAGGAAAAGTATGGTACACCAGTTTTTGAATCGATTGATGTTCTTTAATTTACGACTATATCCTCCAAGAATGCTATTTAAGTGTTTAAATCGCATTCCGAGTATTTTTAACATTGGCAATACGATAGCGTAATGTAAACGAAGTCTCAGCAAATTGAAGTTAATAAAACATTACCTCTGATGTACAATAGATCATGACAGGAATGCTTATCATTTTGAGAATATTATTTGCAATATCCGCCGCGAACTAGAAAAGTCCATCCATAAAATCTTGCACATATTTCTATCAAACTGATTGACCTCAATGTTTTTAAATATATATGTATATGTATGTCGCAAGAAATTCATATCAACTAATAATTTTATGTGCAATAAATATTATTTAGTATTCTTCTCATGATCAATTGTTGCTCAACAGAGCACGTCAGGATAGATAAAGTTAAATTAAATTATGTTGAGAATTTTATAGATCAATTTTATACGTTTGCCTGAGGCGTCAAAATGAGTCGTTATGGCTCTTAGAAATTCAACCGCTTTCACTTCTAATTATGGCCCAATATAGTAAAAAATGCAATGCCACTGCTTCACCAAATGTGGATCAATTCAGACTTTTCTAAAAATTGGGTACTTTCTAACACTGAAATTTTTCCATAAGTAAAAGCTGACTGTAATATACCATGACCACGTATATACTCTACTTCAAAATTACATGAATAAAAATGCTTGATTTTTTAAAAATTGGAAAATAAAAACAACATTTATAAACTGTTTTTATATTTCCTTTTCAATTTCGAATTTGTTTTAAAAGTGCACTAGGTATAGCAAAGCTTTGAAAGCTTCTATGAACCCTTCTGATAAAGAACACATTTTCCATGCGCTTTTCTCAATAAAAATGATATGATCCAAAAAATAATGCTTTGAAAAAAGTGAATTTGAGGCCACGGTATTTAGAATACACCAGTGTGTTCAACTTTTGGCTATAGCCAAATTAGTTTGTGGCGTAGATAAAGCATCCGCAGACCTCGCCAGGCGGAGCATCCCTCAAATTTTAGGGGCCCCAAACTGTAACGAAAATTTTCAAGGAATTCCAGCATTTTACTTAATATATTATAAGGATATCTCGCATGACCATGCTTGGGTTGTACCAGGATATTGCTTCCTGCGATTTGTTAGCAGAACACGTACGACCCCTTCTCAGGCAATAACAACGCCAAACATCGCTCTCTGTTTATAATTTCTCTGAGGATTTTTTTTAACTTTCTTTAAAATATCCTCAAATAATAAAAGAAACCTTTGCATGCATTCTTTACGTTTGACAGTTTTTGTAGTAGGTATAGTATATACATGAATATATGCTCCAATTCCAATATAAAATTAACCATCCTTTTCTTTAGAATTTTAATATCGCCCGCCGTCAGAAACATTTTCTGTAAATATCTAAAAAAAAAAAAAATTAATACGTATTATTTGGGGTTACACCATCTTAAGATTTCCAACAAATCTAAATATTTTTTACTGGATAAATTGTTTATAGTTTGGTAAATATCTTAAGCGTTTAGCCATTTCAAAATTCAAATTATCTCTGAAGTTATAGCAATTAGAAGTGAGGAGTAGTTGTTTTTTGTTTTGGTTTTTTTGCCGAAACTTCGTTAAGATATCTGAAGATTTTAACCGCTTATGATAAAATTAAAACTACATATTCTTTATAATATTATCTATCAGATAAAAGATCAATTTTTATAATAAATAACAAATTTTACACCTAACTTTGTTTTTCACCAGAGAGGATATATATATACATATATAGGTATAATATGTATGTAACTAAAAATATCTTATATTCCATAACTTTTTGCTCTCACTTATGAATTTTGTGCGATATATAAAGTACAACATCGACTATTCCTGAGAAGTTACAAATTGTGATTTTAATTTCTAAAGCTATATTTATAAAGGGCCATTAAAAATTTCACGGGTGGTGAAATGTTGAGGGAGTTGCCAATTGAATTGGTTGTTGCTGTTGATATATATGGTATGATAGATGATGAGGCAACAACAAGTAAATGTTGCAGTTCAACAGTTCTTTATTTATATATATACATATACATATACATATCTATATATATTTATCCTAAATTCTTAGTAGGATAAAAATTGAAATTATATTATTTTTATTTTATGATAATATTTTTTTTATTTTAAATTATAATTCTTTACTTTAAATCTTTTAAAATATTTTTATATTTTATTAAAAGTGTAACAATAAACTTTTAAAATATTCTTTAACAGTTTTGCCCTCTGGCGTCTGAATTAAAAACTTTATAAATTTGCCTTTTGGCAATTAAATTAATACTTTTATAAGTTTGCCCTCCGGCGTTTAAATCAAAACTATTTATTTTTTTAGTTTGCCCTCTGGCGTTTCAAATAAAATTATATGAGTTTGCCCACTGGCGATTCACTTATAACCTTAGATCATAAAACGAAAGGATAGGCTACCTTGTATAAAATTCGTGTACGTGTGATAAGCAATTTTTTTGTGGACACGGGAGGGAAATGACAAGAGGGCTGGGGTTCTAGTTTGTGTCAGTTCGATATTTCTGACATTTCTCATTTGTCATTTCTGAGGTCGGGTGTTTTTTAAGTGACTTGTGAGTTAAAACATTAATAAAAGTGTTTTAAAATTTTGTAATATTGAATAACTGGTACAAATAATTTTTCTGTGCAAGAGATTTGTTATAATCGAGACTCCGGAGTCTATAATTATGGTGGTGAAGTGCGCTGTGTTGTGCTGCAGAAACAAGCGGCGTTATTGTCGTGGAAAAGCATTCTTCAAGTAATCTTAATAGCTTTACTAATTAATTATTGTGTTTAAAATAAAATAAAAGTGAAATATTAATAAAAATAAACAGCCGTGGTAAAAAAATTAACGTTTTCCAATGCCGGTTTGTTTGCTTACAATTGAATTGTCATTGGGGCTCTTGTTTGATGTCAGTCAAGCAAAGGCAACGACAAGAAATATTATCAGCAAATAAATGGGGCACTAGGAAAACTCTTAAAAATGTAATAAGTTATAAAAGAATTATAAAATTATAAAATGAAAAAATGATACGAATCGCGCTGACAGGAAATTATAAAACTTGTTCAATATTTGATTAACTTTCGACCACTAAATTATGTGCCCGCTCAGAAAATATCGTAGTTTACGACTTCCATGTCTAAACAAATACATCGATGCGATTCTACTACATCAAGAAAAATGCTTAAGTTTTTCTTCCTCATAGCCTATCCTTTCGTTTTATGATCTAAGCTTATAACTAAGATATCCTTGACAGAAATTCTATATTTTTAAAAACAAATACATTCCAAAAAGTCTTGATGTGTATTTTCTCAAAAGTTCAAAGTTTTTTTCTTCAAAGTGTTTTCCTTTAAACGTCAAATTTCAATTTTTTTTTTATTTACAGTCAGTGCAAATATTTCTCTGACAAACAGAAATTATATTTTATTCTACTTTTAATTACCAACTTAAATAAAAATTATTTTGTAGCTTCCGCTACATGTGTAGATAGCAAAGGGAGTCTTATTTATTAACGGTGTTATGGTCGTAGCGTATTGCATATAGCAATATGCTACACGGAAATACTGCAGCAGGTACGCCGGCCCTCAAGTAGAACCACATACTGAGCGCACCTCGACGAAGCAATGCTTCATCAAGCTCGCGTGACATGCGGGGACGACAGATTATGACTGAAAAGAAGAAGAACTCGTCTCTTTCCGCTGTCAACCACTTCACACGATAGGTACGTGTATTAAATTGGAAAACGAGAAAAGTCTTTAAGTCTTTAAACATCGGACGGATAAACTATTCAGCACGTAAGTCCAAGAGATTTTTTGTCTCTAGTAGAATTATACTTTCATATTATAAGATTATTTCCCTTACCAGCAGGCAAAAAAAAATCAAAGTTGGAAAGAAAAAGGTGCTGATAGAGATTAATAAAGAAAATCAAAAAAATTAAAAAGAATTATCGCTATGGACGCGTGAATCGGTCCCATAATTAAAGCAAGAAAAAGAATACCAATTAAGTGGAATAGAGAGTTCCAGTGTTTTTATTAGGAAGTTGTGGAAATTACCACACAAAAGGAAATAGGCAGGCTCGTGATCCATCTGATCAGTATTTGGAACCCAAGAACGACAAATCTAGATAACACCCAGCATCATCACTTATTCAAAAAGCACAGATGAGATGTCTAAACGTAAAAATCTGGAATTTTCATAAAGTAGCGTGCAGTGGCTTACTATAGGGACCCCACTTCATATCTGTTTAAATCATTTAATGCTGGCATTTGGTTGATGGCTGAAGCTACTAAGTGTAATCGTACACCAGACCAGAGTTTTGACCCAGTTTTCAGACAACTTCAAGGAAGTTGCAGCATTTTTAGTTATTTGTTACGAACTATTGTATACATTTTATTACCTAGGGTGAATACTTTTAGCAAGATACGTCTGCAGGACAAAGGCCATATGTAAATCTCGTTACATAATTTTACTTCTGAGCATTCATGTGCTCTCATGATCTTGTGGTGTTGGAAAAAAATGTATATATCTGCATACAGGTTAATTCGTTCATCATAAATAGCAGTTTCCAGCGTGAGATAGGAAGATCTTCTTCGCCGTCGGAAAAGGATACCGCAGTAAGTTCATTAGTATTCTTGTTTGTAGTCTATAATTTTTTATATATCTGAATATAAAAAAAATATTTAAAGTTTTCTGTGGATATATTTAAGTATAAAATAAGAGATATCCTACTGATGGGATACACGTGTGTATAGGTAGATATGTGGTATACATAGGACTACTTACCTATTTACTCTTGCGTATAGTCGTGAATGGTACCTACATGCATAAATATATACATATATACCTTATGAGTGAACGATTGAGGCGTTCCTCGCAATGGAGGCACAATTGAGTTACATGAATGGTCCTTTTTCTGTGTTTTCCAAATACTACCTGTTGTTTTAAATAAATTATGATACAGTCGATTCGATTTCGGTAAATTCCCGGCCTTATCGCTCCATGCCAGGCATATCCGCTAAATTTGTAGTTTTCTGTTTGTAGTTAACTAATTTTGATCTATTACTGTTTATTTTAGAATTAGCGCAAAAAAATGTGTATGAATAGATATGTTTTGAGCCGAGTTTTCATCTGGCATTAAATTAATATCCTTTTTCTTTTAAATAGTAATTCGTTACATTATCAATAGGCTTAGAATTGCCATTCATATGAATTAAAGTATTATTAGAATTACACCGCTATTCGGTTTATAATTGGCGATCATCTGACTTAGAGTATTATTAGAAATACATACCTCATTATTCTAATTATGGTCGCCTGTCAGGTGAAATAGAGTATTATTAGAATTACCGTATTATTCAGATTACGATTGCTTACTATGTGAACTAGGATCAGAGAATTAACTATCGAGAAATAGTCATAGAAGCCAGCTAATTAGAGTCAATAAAGTCTTATTTATAACGTAATGCTGCCCTAATAGTGTTTCAATTTTTCTCCCTTCACTCTCCCGGAGCACTCCTCATCATGAAGGTTGACTAGGTCCGCTCTCGTCTCTCCTAACAGGTTAGCCAAGGGACTTTGGAAAATAGTGCCACCCAAGGTCAATTGGGAGGATGGGGCTGGCAAAGGAAGGTAATAACACCTACGCCTTCCACCCAAACTACAGGTAAGTGACGTAAGGGTCCCTTCAAGACCGAGTGTGTGCTGGCTTGTTTGTTGAAGGCACGAAATTTTTTTTTGATTATGGGTGATGACAAGCGGCAGGTTATTTCGGGAACTCCCCCCACACTCTTCGCCACCCTTAGCCGAGGTGCTAGCGTGCCGCCCTGTGCTATCGCTGTCATCGAGTGATCTGTCAGCTCACGCTGGCAGTTCGGACTTCACGTCCAAGCCAATCACTCAACATATTACCATAACAACGGACAATGGTAGCCAACTATAGCCAAAGCTTAAACATAATCCAGGTATTCTTATTACGAACCACGTTCCACCATTAGTGGACGAAATGTGGTGTAATGTATAGGAGAGCACAGTACAGAGAACACAATACACTCTCTGCTCTCTCTGTCTTTTCAATAGAAATGTGTATAAATTAGTGGATGAAATTTCGTCACAGCTCATGTGTCATAATTTAATGAGAACAGCGGCGTTCTGTCAGTGTTTATAAAAGTTGTGGGACATTTCTGAGTATTATTAACTCATAGGTATCCTATTACCGCATCCGCAACGATCGTCCAGGGTACATAGTAAACACGTGTGGTCGCGGTTATCACCGGCCCATCGGGCTAGCGCCCGATCGCCCGTCCTCCCAGTCCAGCTCTGATCCAGAGTCTAAGCCCTCTTCCAAAGGTACAATAGAGCAAATGGAGGCAGAGAAAGAGGATCCATCACAAAAGCTTGGCATTTTCTTTTAATTATAATTACTTACATTTAATAATAATAAAAAAAATAATTTTTTAGAAGTACAAAATTATATAGGATGGTGCAAGTTAGAACCGATGATCACCAAAAATGGAAAAGTACATTTTTAAATAGCCGCCCGTTCGGATATTTTAAATTATGTATTATGGTAAAAGAATTATATATAAAGGTACAGACTATTTGTACATTTGTAATTCAAAGCCAAGACAATGTGGTCAAAAATTTGTTTAAAATAATCGAAATTATTCTTAATACTAATGAGCAAATATATTTAATTGCTGAAAAATATAATACAGGTCATTTTGTAAAACATATTTATTTCTTACATTGTTTCTGATAGCAAGGAATAATTTTAGGTAATGTCTATTGATTCCTTTGATGGCCCACCTATTCAAATATACTTAAGTTCAAATAGGAAAATTTCTAACCAAAAATGTACTTTTAACTTTTAAGACAAAACATTTTTTTCACCAAATGCATATAAATAAATTCACTGTAATAAAGTTATTTTTCATACAATTTATTTTGTTTTAATATATAAAAACTTATGTTTTTCCTCTCACGTAATTACCACCATAATTATCAATTAATATATATATATATATAAATAGTAAAATATGATGTCATAAAAACTTTATATTGTAATCTTACAATTACAATAGCTGACTAACCAAAACAATGATCAGCCATACAAGAAATAATGTTAAACAACTCAGTTATTACATTACAACTAATGTTGTTATTCTACAATTATAAAGTTGTTGTATATGCCAATTATAGTTTTCAAAAGATTGTTGTTTATTTACAACAATTCATTGTTTAAAATAACCAATATTCGTTGTTGGCGCATTTTCATACCCTACTTTTAGTTAAGTCTACCAATGTTTTTCTCTGAGTGATACACTCTAGTACAACCTTAACCATAATTAATACGAATGGGTCCTTCTTGGTAAGTTTCATAATTATATGCTGGTTCCTATTTAGAATGTTGCTTTGCATTACAGCTGCTTACATAATGGTTATCCATGCCATAGTAGTTAAACTATAAGAGTTCTGGCGCACTTTTTTAAGCCTCTAGGATTTCGCCACAGATGGTGCCCCCGTCGCTAGGTGGTTTGAGCCCATACTAAATGCAGGTTTGTGTCTTGGTTGTATTGGTTTAAGTCTCGGCTGCGCCCTAGCGGGATTAACCGGTACTACCAGGATATGTCATTTGGTCTTGACTGCGCTCTGGCGACATTAGCAGGTACTACCAGCATGCTCCCGTACTACGGTTGACTTAGATAGATATGTAGTGCACCTAAATGTAGGATTTTTATTATGATTTTTCTTGAGCGCCTAAATGTAGGCTTTTGGTTTTGAACTAATAATTAAAGTTAATAGTAGGAAATTTTTGTTCATGCCAATGGATTCTAGAGGGTGGTATGTGGGGGGGGGGGGGGGATAATAAAGATAGGGAGGGGGGGGGGGTAATTAAATTTTCATCAGAAATCCTCTACAGGCTCTGGTTTTCGAGATATTTCCGTATTAATAATTCAAGTTATTTTTGCTCAATGGATTCTTGGCGGTGTAGAGTGGGAGGGGGGGGGGGGTGTTGTAGCTTGGCCGCTCGTACTTCCCTGGTAAGGGGGGAGAAGCGGTCAATCGAAGGATTTTAAATGGAATTTCCACAATTCTCACAGATTTTTTTTTAGTTATAACTTCTAGATTTTTCACAAGTATTTTTATTAAATTTCAATTCATTGGCTTTCACAATTCTCACAGATTTTTTTTATTATACTTTTGGATTTTTTTTCACAAGTTTTTTTTTATTAAAATTCAATTCCTAGGTTATCACAATTCTTACAGATTTTCTTTTATTATCCTTTTGGATTTTTTCACAAGTATTTTTATTAACTGCACTTGACTTTCTTCGATCGATGTTTAAAAAAAGACTCCGCGAGGTTTTGGGCTTGCCGGCCCCAGGTACCCATGATCACTTTTTTAAAAGCTTTTTTATCTTATTGTTTTATTGCTTTCTCACGACGTTGAAAAAACGTACGTGAGAAAATGCAAAAAACTTTGGTAGCAATACATATGCATGACAGCAAAACTGTAATCTGATATGCACTTGTGCGCCCGTCTTGAAATATTAATTTTAAGCGGGCGAGAATAATTGTAATAATTGTATGTATGTATGTACATACAATTAGATTACAAATTGAATAATATACGTATGTGCAGTGTACAGTGTACGTACAAAAAGAGAAAAGAAGAAGACACTGTACGTAGGTAAGTGTGCAGTGCATATCGTGGGAATGAAATGCATACCTGATAACAAAATGCAATTTATGCTAAATTGCATTTTGTTATGATATGGAAATGCATTTTTAAATGCATTTTAAATTTCAAATGAAATTTTAAATTAAATAACTTTTCATTTTCAGGGTCATTTATGTGATACATCAATATATTGTATAGGGCAATATACTGATGTATTGACCTAATGGTTGTGATTCGGGGCATAGGTACCTGAGTCACAACATCCCTCCCCCCTGGGGAAAAGAAAGTTTTATTCTTTTGAGAAGAAAACTTTCTTTCTAACATATGCAGAATTTCAATACTTACAGGAAATTTTAATATATCATAATCTTATAGCAAAAATTGATCAAAATATGTACATATATTGTTTGTATATTGTTAGTTATACTAGTTAATTACTACGTATAGGAAAAGAAGAGAAGAAGGAATACCTCGTTATAGAAGGAGTTGTGCTAACAATAATATATGTTGCATATTTTACATATAATTCTTTGTAAATTTATGTCTTATATGGTAATTCTTATTATTCCCCTTTTTTTTTTTTTATCTATATATATATATTACGAGTATCGGAGGAAGATTTGAGAAAGGAAAAAAAAACAATAAAACTTGAAGGGAATGTATCGGGCATCAACTTGCTGACGGTTCTATGTTGATTTGATTAGGATTGTATATGGGGAGAGAGAAAGGAAAAAAAAAATCGTTTAATTGTTGTGATAAGAAAGATTCGTTCACCGTTGTTCGTTTCTTGTTTCTGTCAAAGTTTTCTAATGCCTGTTTTTCTTGGAAGTAGATCCCTGTGCTTGAATTCATTGGATTTATCTCGATTCTGAAAACATGAGTCCATTGGATACGTACAAATATAGTGTATATATTTAAAATAGTTATATTATAACATTAATTGGAGAAAATTTCTCCAGTTTTCCTGTTGGGAGCAGGAGTTATCTTAAATCTTACCTCTCTAGGTGCAGGCGTAGGAATACCTTCCAGTTCTTGTTCTGGGAGTGTATTTTGAGATTCACGGGTTTTTCGTTTGTATTTAATATACAATAAAAGTGATGATTAAAGCCACTGTTAAATATGACAGTGCATAATGGTGGATATGATGGCTATTTATGGGATTAAGAGGAATTTTTTCCTGATCATTTTGGAAACGAATGGATTTTAGAAGTTTATCTAGATCCATGCTGTTTGTAATATTTAAGGGATTTCTTTCTGTGGGTGTTTCCACCGCGGAAAACGTCATATTCCACAGTATACTGGAAATGTTAATTGATGGGACGAAGTTTGAATTAAATTTGGATATTTTTGCATTATGTCCGTGCAAGATGAATTCTTTGCTTCGTACATAACAACCGGGATGGATATACATTGTTCCTGTTCCATGCAGGGTTTGTGAATTAATGGAATTTTCACAAATTATATCTATATGTAGGGATTCTTTTAGGGAGAAAAGCCAAGCGTTTTGCTGCGATAATTGCGTCCAATAATGATTTTGTTCTAATTTTTGGATTTTGCATTTCGATGTAATTGGTTCCTTTTTAATCAAATTTACTTCACATTGGTTTGCTTTTGTATTTGTGTTTAGGATAGGCGATAAGATCTTACAGTAAAAATGCGTTTGGTCCAACGTTGCGCAATTATGGATATCCTGAAGTGTTAATTCAATATAGTGTTCACGATTGTAGTCTATAAGGATATATTCCTTTAATGGGTTAATGTACACGAAAGATCCGTTGAGGAGTGTAGGTAATGGCATTGCTTTAAAAATTTGATATGGTTCCTTGAAAGGAAGGGGAATTCTGAGCTCTATAATTATTTTATTATTGAAGATATTTGCGGCTATTGTACTTAATTTGTATATCTGTGTAATTATATTTTGTCTGGAATTTATGGGAAGCATCATTGAACTGGGCAATTCCTGCCTGATATTCAATAAAACTTCTTCAATTTTTTTCGGGGATATGAGCGTAGGGTGGAATTTTCCATGCCTTGAATCTGTTAGAAGATCTATTAGCTCTGTTTGGGTATTTTGGTATCTAAATGCCATTAATGAGATTAGTGAGATTAGGGATTCGAGTTCAATGGATATTTTGTTATCTAATGTTCTGTTTTCCATTAAAGAAGAGGCTATCTGAATCGATATCAACTTTTTATGCATAACCAGGAATTCCTTTTCAATTGCGGTTTTAGTTTTGTTGAAAATATTTGCAGTTGCTTCGACTATTGCAGTTTGGCTTTTCATAAGGGAAAGGAGGGAGTTTTGGTTTAAGGTAAGGTTATGGATTTGCTCATCATATAGCCTGGCATCGTCTTCGTCCAATGTGCCAAAAAGAGCTTTAGAGATTGAGCCTATTGCATTAAATAGCGCTCTTTGTTTCCTATTTTGTGTTACAAGTAACATATTCCTATTTTCTATGTTTGCTATAATAAGATTTATTTGTAGCAACGTACCGTTACAGGTGTGGGCCATTGCTGAATTCCCATTAAGTCTCTGGCAGGTCATCGTTATTTGCTGTGCGATGAACTGGATATTATTGAATTCCGATTTAAAATTCGCCAGGTCGTAATAGGTGACGACTTTCCATTCGTTGGTATAGAAATTGGCTCTGCCAATTTCTTCAAAATAAATGCCTGCACTAGCATTTAGTTGCTTTACTTCTACTCCTGAGCCATAGGCTAAAGGGATGAAGATTAAGAAGACTGCCATTTGTATCATCTTGAAAACCTGGAAGATGATATTGCGTTATTCAATTGGAATAAGTCTTTTTGAAGAGGATGAAGCTTTTTGTATTAGTCCGAAAAAAGTTTTAAGTCATTATTATGGACTCTTCTAATTTTATTATTGACTTTTATAGTGGAATTTTCAGGGGAATTGATTTCCATTATCTCATACGGGCCTGACCATAGTGGGGAGAACTTGTTATCTCGAACTCTGCTCTTGAGTAAGACTTTATCTCCTACTATGAAGGATTTCTGGGCGGAGTTTTTGTCGTATTGCAATTTGGACTTTTCTTTATTGGCCATGGCTATGTCTTTAGCTATTTTGAAGCTGTGTTGTAGACGCGCTTTCAGCTCGTTTGCATAATTATCGTAATTATAGCAAACTGCTGGTGATGATTTCAAATTGTTTGGGATTTCGGCTGGGAATCCGTATAGGAGTTCGCGTGGAGTATAATTAGTACTCGAATGAGGGGTGGTATTGTATACAAACATGGCATATGGGATCCATGTATCCCAGTCTTGTGGATCTTTTGCCACATAAGATCGGAGATATTCAGCTAAAGTTCTGTGGCTCCTCTCCAATGCACCGTTAGTCTGAGGGTGATATGGAGTAGTTTTGAGCCTTTTAATCTTCAGCAGTTTTGACACCTCGGCGAACATGCCACTTATGAGGTTGGAACCTTGATCTGTTAGGATACTTTCTGGAATACCATGTCGACAAACTATTGTTGTCGTGAAGGCTTCCGCTAATGTCTTAGACTCGGTGTCGACTATGGGAATAGCCTCAGAAAATTTTGAAAGGTCATCTTGGAATGTAAGGAGATATTTGTTTCCAGAATGAGAAATTGGGAGAGGTCCTACAACATCTAGGTACACTCTTTCGAACGGTTTGGAGCTTATGCTCGAGATTTTCATTGGAATTTTTGGATTTCTGGATACTTTGTTTATTTGACAAAGTTTACATTTCCTTACGTACTTTATTATATCGTCTGACATGCCAGGCCAGTAGAACTGTTTTTTAATTCTTTTGATAGTACGGGAAACGCCTTGATGGCCTCCCGTCGGTAGTGAATGAAAATCCTTTAAGATCTGCTCGATCTCATTGCTGTCGGATAAATATTTAATTGAATCCTGATGGAGTTTGATGTTTATTTGCTGATTAGCGAAGATCTGGGTAAAAGCGTTTTTAATAATTATTAGATTCTGTGGATCTAATATAGGGAAGGAGATATTTATTTGTTTTAACTGATTTGCTTCTGTGTATGAGCAAATCTCAGTTAAAATTTTCTCAAGGTCCAATCTATCTCTTTGTGATCGAAAAGGTAAATTAATTTTTGAAATAATTACTGTTGACTCTTTTCTCTTGAAGAAGTTCAGTTCATTTTCTAAAAGTGGAGATTTATCTGAAAATTTAAGTTTCGAATCCAACACTCTTTCAAGTTCTGTATCTTGCATTGGCAAGATGAAAAATTTAGGATTCGCATTTTTAGTCAGTAGGAGGGGAAAATTAGTCTCAGTTATTGTAACTGCGGAATTGCTCACTTGTGATGGAGCTGGATTTTGATTAATTACACTCGTGTTGGGAGTATTCAAATTCGCCTGAGCTCTGGCTTGATTCCTTGTTACCACATTTACGCTAGTGGTAGGTTCTGCGAACTTTTCGTTGCTTTCTGGAATGGCTCTACTGAGAGCATCTGCATTTGTGTTGAGCTTGCCTGATTTATGGACTATTTTGTAGTCATATTCCTCAAGACGTATTCTCCATCTCATCAGTCTTGAGGAGTGATCCTTCAGATTCATGAGCCATACTAATGGTTTATGGTCAGTTATAATTGTAAACTGTCTGCCATAAACGTATGGTCTGAATTGCTCAACTGCGAAAACTATTGCCAAGAGCTCTTTCTCTATTGTTGAGTAACGAGTCTCTGCACCATTGAGAACTCGACTCACATAGGCGATTGGATGATCTTCTTGATCATCAACTTGTGAAAGTACTGCTCCGATGGCGTAGTCACTGGCATCAGAGGTGACAAAAAATTGCTTGTCGAAGTCGGGATATGATAAAATTGGTGCTGAAATTAATTTGTTGCGTAATTCGCAAAATGCTTCGTCGCAGATTGCGTCAAACTTGAAAGGAGTATCTTTTTTCAAAAGACTTGTAAGAGGTTTCGCAATCTTTGAAAAATTTGGTATAAAGCGGCGATAATAGCCGACAAAACCAAGGAAGGCTTTAATATCTTTTTCCTTCCTGGGTCTGGGGTATGACTGAACTGACTTAATTTTCGCTGGGTCAGGTTTGACTCCATTTTCTGTAATTATGTGCCCTAAATACATAATTTCCTTTCTTAGGAAATGGCACTTGTCTGGTTGGAGTTTCAGATTAAAATTTCGGAGACGGCTAAATACTGCTGTGAGTCTTGTGTTGTGATCTTTTAGATTGTATCCATGAACTACAATATCGTCCATGTATACGAAGCAATATATGCCTTGAAGGCCAGATAAAACATTATTCATGGCTCGTTGAAAGGTTGCAGGGGCGCCTTTTAAACCAAATGGCATGCGATTGTATTCGTAGTGGCCATAGGGTGTGCTAAAGGCGGTTTTCTCCCTGTCCTTCGAGTCCATCTTTATCTGGTGAAATCCACTGGCTAGGTCGAGTGTGGTGAAATATTTCGACTTCCCCAACTGGTCTAATATATCAGTGATATTAGGCAGTGGGTATGCATCGCCAATAGTAATGTCGTTAATACGACGAAAATCTACCACAACTCGCCACTTTTTATTTCCATTCTCATCTGGTTTTTTAGGAACCAGGAGAAGTGGAGAATTCCAGGGACTATGGGAAGGTTTTATAATATCAGACTGCAGCATTTCTTGTATCTGCCGGTTTATTTCAGTTCGGCTTGCCTCAGGAAGTCTATAAGGCTTGGTGTAAATGGGCGGTTTATCTTGGAGGGTCTCGATTTTGTGGGTAATCGCATCTGTATATGAAAGGAAATCCCCTTCTATGAAGAAGAGATCGTTGAATTCCCTACAGATATCGCGAATACTCTCGGACTCTTCTGAATTACAGTGATCCAATTTTATAAGGTTTTGCAGTTTTCTTATTCTGCCCTTAATTGGATCTCTGTTTGAGTCTGTAGAGATGACTACAAAGTCGTCCAAGTCTTGGTATACTGGGTTCACCTCGTAAGGGCCCAGATCGGCGTCCTCCTCATTTGTATTGAGGATTAGGACTTTTGCCATACCATTGACTGGTTCGACGATCGAGTTTCCAAGAAATAAGCCTGGCCTT
>CAWVNZ010002835.1:0-43181 GCA_963930735.1 Dioctria linearis | reverse complement strand
TGAGACAGTAAAAATTATTTTTTGCAAAATTTACTATAGAAAAGGCAATCCCTGGCGTAATTATAATTTGCGACAGTAAAAAATGAATTTTTGAATAATTTACTATAGAAAAGGCAATCCTTGGCGTATTTAAAATTTGAGACACTAAACAATTATTTTTTGCCAAATTTACTATAGAAAAGGCAATCCCTGGCGTAATTAAAATTTGCGACACTAAACAATTATTTTCTGAATAATTTACTATAGAAAAGGCAATCCCTGGCGTAATTATAATTTGCGACAGTAAAAAATTATTTTTTGAATAATTTACTATAGAAAAGGCAATCACTGGCGTAATTAAAATTTGAGACAGTAAAAAATTATTTTTTGAATAATTTACTATAGAAAAGGCAATCCCTGGCGTATTTAAAATTTGAGACAGTAAATATTATTTTTTGAATAATTTACTATAGAAAAGACAATCCCTGGCGTAATTAAAATTTGTGACAGAAAAAATTATTTTTTGAATAATTTACTATAGAAAAGGCAATCCCTGGCGTAATTAAAATTTGAGACAGTAAAAATTATTTTTTGCAAAATTTACTATAGAAAAGGCAATCCCTGGCGTAATTAAAATTTGAGACAGTAAAAAATTATTTTTTGCAAAATTTACTATAGAAAAGGCAATCCCTGGCGTAATTAAAATTTGCGACAGTAAAAAATTATTTTTTGAATAATTTACTATAGAAAAGGCAATCCCTGGCGTATTTAAAATTTGAGACAGTAAAAAATTATTTTTTGAATAATTTACTATAGAAAAGGCAATCCCTGGCGTAATTATAATTTGCGACAGTATAAAATTATTTTTTGAATAATTTACTATAGAAAAGGCAATCCCTGCGTAATTAAAATTTGAGACAGTAAAAATTATTTTTTGAATAATTTATTATAGAAAAGGCAATCCCTGGCGTAATTAAAATTTGTGACAGAAAAAATTATTTTTTGAATAATTTACTATAGAAAAGGCAATCCCTGGCGTAATTAAAATTTGCGACAGTAAAAAATGAATTTTTGAATAATTTACTATAGAAGAGGCAATCCCTGGCGTTATGAAAATTTGAGACAGTAAAAAATGAATTTTTGAATAATTTACTATAGAAAAGGCAATCCCTGGGGTAATTAAAATTTGCGACACTAAACAATTATTTTTTGCAAAATTTTACTATAGAAAAGGCAATCCCTGGCGTAATTAAAATTTGCGACAGTATAAAATTATTTTTTGAATAATTTACTATAGAAAAGGCAATCCCTGGCGTAATTAAAATTTGCGACACTAAACAATTATTTTTTGCAAAATTTACTATAGAAAAGGCAATCCCTGGCGTAATTAAAATTTGAGACAGTAAAAAATTATTTTTTGAATAATTTACTACAGAAAAGGCAATCCCTGGCGTAATTAAAATTTGCGACAGTATAAAATTATTTTTTGAATAATTTACTATAGAAAAGGCAATCCCCTGGCGTAATTAAAATTTGCGACACTAAACAATTATTTTTTGCAAAATTTACTATAGAAAAGGCAATCCCTGGCGTAATTAAAATTTGAGACAGTAAAAAATTATTTTTTGAATAATTTACTATAGAAAAGGCAATCCCTGGCGTAATTGAAATTTGAGACAGTAAAAAATTATTTTTTGAATAATTTACTATAGAAAAGGCAATCCCTGGCGTAATTAAAATTTGAGACAGTATAAAATTATTTTTTGAATAATTTACTATAGAAAAGGCAATCCCTGGCGTAATTAAAATTTGAGACAGTCAAAAATTATTTTTTGAATAATTTACTATAGAGAAGGCAATCCCTGGCGTAATTGAAATTTGCGACACTAAACAATTATTTTTTGCAAAATTTACTATAGAAAAGGCAATCCCTGGCGTAATTAAAATTTGCGACACTAAACAATTATTTTTTGAATAATTTACTATAGAAAAGGCAATCCCTGGCGTAATTAAAATTTGAGACAGTAAAAAATTATTTTTTGAATAATTTACTATAGAAAAGGCAATCCCTGGCGTAATTAAAATTTGAGACAGTAAAAAATGAATTTTTGAATAATTTACTATAGAAAAGGCAATCCCTGGCGTAATTAAAATTTGAGACACTAAACAATTATTTTTTGCAAAATTTACTATAGAACAGGCAATCCCTGGCGTAATTAAAATTTGTGACAGAAAAAAATATTTTTTGAATAATTTACTAAGAAAAGGCAATCCCTGGCGTAATTAAAATTTGAGACAGTAAAAAATTATTTTTTGAATAATTTACTATAGAAAAGGCAATCCCTGGCGTAATTAAAATTTGAGACAGTATAAAATTATTTTTTGAATAATTTACTATAGAAAAGGCAATCCCTGGCGTAATTAAAATTTGCGACAGTAAAAAATGAATTTTTGAATAATTTACTATAGAAAAGGCAATCTCTGGCGTAATTAAAATTTGAGACAGTAAAAAATGAATTTTTGAATAATTTACTATAGAAAAGGCAATCCCTGGCGTAATTAAAATTTGCGACACTAAACAATTATTTTTTGCAAAATTTACTATAGAAAAGGCAATCCCTGGCGTAATTAAAATTTGAGACAGTAAAAAATTATTTTTTGAATAATTTACTATAGAAAAGGCAATCCCTGGCGTAATTAAAATTTGTGACAGAAAAAATTATTTTTTGAATAATTTACTATAGAAAAGGCAATCCCTGGCGTAATTAAAATTTGCGACACTAAACAATTATTTTTTGAATAATTTACTATAGAAAAGGCAATCCCTGGCGTAATTAAAATTTGAGACAGTAAAAAATTATTTTTTGAATAATTTACTATAGAAAAGGCAATCCCTGGCGTAATTAAAATTTGAGACAGTAAAAAATGAATTTTGAATAATTTACTATAGAAAAGGCAATCCCTGGCGTAATTAAAATTTTGGACACTAAACAATTATTTTTTGCAAAATTTACTATAGAACAGGCAATCCCTGGCGTAATTAAAATTTGTGACAGAAAAAAATATTTTTTGAATAATTTACTAAGAAAAGGCAATCCCTGGCGTAATTAAAATTTGAGACAGTAAAAAATTATTTTTTGAATAATTTACTATAGAAAAGGCAATCCCTGGCGTAATTAAAATTTGAGACAGTATAAAATTATTTTTTGAATAATTTACTATAGGAAAGGCAATCCTGGCGTAATTAAAATTTGAGACAGTATAAAATTATTTTTTGAATAATTTACTATAGAAAAGGCAATCCCTGGCGTAATTAAAATTTGAGACAGTAAAAAATTATTTTTTGAATAATTTACTATAGAAAAGGCAATCCCTGGCGTAATTGAAATTTGCGACACTAAACAATTATTTTTTGCAAAATTTACTATAGAAAAGGCAATCCCTGGCGTAATTAAAATTTGAGACAGTAAAAAATTTTTTTTTTTATAATTTACTATAGAAAAGGCAATCCCTGGCGTAATTAAAATTCGAGACAGTAAAAAATTATTTTTTGCAAAATTTACTATAGAAAAGGCAATCCCTGGCGTAATTATAATTTGCGACAGTATAAAATTATTTTTTGAATAATTTACTATAGAAAAGGCAATCCCTGGCGTAATTAAAATTTGCGACAGTATAAAATGAATTTTTGCAAAATTTACTATAGAAAAGGCAATCCCTGACGTAATTAAAATTTGAGACAGTAAAAAATTATTGTTTGAATAATTTACTATAGAAAAGGCAATCCCTGGCGTAATTAAAATTAGCGACAGTAAAAAATGAATTTCTGAATAATTTACTATAGAAAAGGCAATCCCTGCGTAATTAAAATTTGAGACAGTAAAAAATGAATTTTTGAATAATTTACTATAGAAAAGGCAATCCCTGGCGTAATTAAAATTTGCGACACTAAACAATTATTTTTTGCAAAATTTACTATAGAAAAGGCAATCCCTGGCGTAATTAAAATTTGAGACATTAAAAAATTATTTTTCGAATAATTTACTATAGAAAAGGCAATCCCTGGCCTAATTAAAATTTGCGACAGTATAAAATTATTTTTTGAATAATTTACTATAGAAAAGCAATCCCTGGCGTAATTAAAATTTGCGACACTAAACAATTCGTTTTTGCAAAATTTACTATAGAAAAGGCAATCCCTGGCGTAATTAAAATTTGCGACAGTATAAAATTATTTTTTGAATAATTTACTATAGAAAAGGCAATCCCTGGCGTAATTAAAATTTGCGACACTAAACAATTATTTTTTGCAAAATTTACTATAGAAAAGGCAATCGCTGGCGTAATTATAATTTGCGACAGTATAAAATGAATTTTTGAATAATTTACTATAGAAAAGGCAATCCCTGGCGTAATTAAAATTTGAGACAGTAAAAAATGAATTTTTGAATAATTTACTATAGAAAAGGCAATCCCTGGCGTAATTAAAATTTGCGACACTAAACAATTATTTTTTGAATAATTTACTATAGAAAAGGCAATCCCTGGCGTATTTAAAATTTGAGACAGTAAAAAATTATTTTTTGAATAATTTACTATAGAAAAGGCAATCCCTGGCGTAATTATAATTTGCGACAGTATAAAATTATTTTTTGAATAATTTACTATAGAAAAGGCAATCCCTGCGTAATTAAAATTTGAGACAGTAAAAAATTATTTTTTGAATAATTTACTATAAAAAAGGCAATCCCTGGCGTAATTAAAATTTGTGACAGAAAAAATTATTTTTTGAATAATTTACTATAGAAAAGGCAATCCCTGGCGTAATTAAAATTTGAGACAGTAAAAAATTATTTTTTGAATAATTTACTATAGAAAAGGCAATCCCTGGCGTAATTAAAATTTGTGACAGAAAAAATTATTTTTTGAATAATTTACTATAGAAAAGGCAATCCCTGGCGTAATTAAAATTTGCGACACTAAACAATTATTTTTTGAATAATTTACTATAGAAAAGGCAATCCCTGGCGTAATTAAAATTTGAGACAGTAAAAAATTATTTTTTGAATAATTTACTATAGAAAAGGCAATCCCTGGCGTAATTAAAATTTGAGACAGTAAAAAATGAATTTTTGAATAATTTACTATAGAAAAGGCAATCCCTGGCGTAATTAAAATTTGAGACACTAAACAATTATTTTTTGCAAAATTTACTATAGAACAGGCAATCCCTGGCGTAATTAAATTTGTGACAGAAAAAAATATTTTTTGAATAATTTACTAAGAAAAGGCAATCCCTGGCATAATTAAAATTTGAGACAGTAAAAAATTATTTTTTGAATAATTTACTATAGAAAAGGCAATCCCTGGCGTAATTAAAATTTGAGACAGTATAAAATTATTTTTGAATAATTTACTATAGGAAAGGCAATCCCTGGCGTAATTAAAATTTGAGACAGTATAAAATTATTTTTTTGAATAATTTACTATAGAAAAGGCAATCTCTGGCGTAATTAAAATTTGAGACAGTAAAAAATTATTTTTTGAATAATTTACTATAGAAAAGGCAATCCCTGGCGTAATTGAAATTTGCGACACTAAACAATTATTTTTTGCAAAATTTACTATAGAAAAGGCAATCCCTGGCGTAATTAAAATTTGAGACAGTAAAAAATTTTTTTTTTTATAATTTACTATAGAAAAGGCAATCCCTGGCGTAATTAAAATTCGAGACAGTAAAAAATTATTTTTTGCAAAATTTACTATAGAAAAGGCAATCCCTGGCGTAATTATAATTTGCGACAGTATAAAATTATTTTTTGAATAATTTACTATAGAAAAGGCAATCCCTGGCGTAATTAAAATTTGCGCCAGTATAAAATGAATTTTTGCAAAATTTACTATAGAAAAGGCAATCCCTGACGTAATTAAAATTTGAGACAGTAAAAAATTATTTTTTGAATAATTTACTATAGAAAAGGCAATCCCTGGCGTAATTAAAATTTGCGACAGTAAAAAATGAATTTCTGAATAATTTACTATAGAAAAGGCAATCCCTGGCGTAATTAAAATTTGAGACAGTAAAAAATGAATTTTTGAATAATTTACTATAGAAAAGGCAATCCCTGGCGTAATTAAAATTTGCGACACTAAACAATTATTTTTTGCAAAATTTACTATAGAAAAGGCAATCCCTGGCGTAATTAAAATTTGAGACATTAAAAAATTATTTTTCGAATAATTTACTATAGAAAAGGCAATCCCTGGCTAATTAAAATTTGCGACAGTATAAAATTATTTTTTGAATAATTTACTATAGAAAAGCAATCCCTGGCGTAATTAAAATTTGCGACACTAAACAATTAGTTTTTGCAAAATTTACTATAGAAAAGGCAATCCCTGGCGTAATTAAAATTTGCGACAGTATAAAATTATTTTTTGAATAATTTACTATAGAAAAGGCAATCCCTGGCGTAATTAAAATTTGCGACACTAAACAATTATTTTTTGCAAAATTTACTATAGAAAAGGCAATCGCTGGCGTAATTATAATTTGCGACAGTATAAAATGAATTTTTGAATAATTTACTATAGAAAAGGCAATCCCTGGCGTAATTAAAATTTGAGACAGTAAAAAATGAATTTTTGAATAATTTACTATAGAAAAGGCAATCCCTGGCGTAATTAAAATTTGCGACACTAAACAATTATTTTTGAATAATTTACTATAGAAAAGGCAATCCCTGGCGTAATTAAAATTTGCGACAGTAAAAAATGAATTTTTGAATAATTTACTATAGAAGAGGCAATCCCTGGCGTTATTAAAATTTGAGACAGTAAAAAATGAATTTTTGAATAATTTACTATAGAAAAGGCAATCCCTGGGGTAATTAAAATTTGCGACACTAAGCAATTATTTTTTGCAAAATTTTACTATAGAAAAGGCAATCCCTGGCGTAATTAAAATTTGCGACAGTATAAAATTATTTTTTGAATAATTTACTATAGAAAAGGCAATCCCTGGCGTAATTAAAATTTGCGACACTAAACAATTATTTTTTGCAAAATTTACTATAGAAAAGGCAATCCCTGGCGTAATTAAAATTTGAGACAGTAAAAAATTATTTTTTGAATAATTTACTACAGAAAAGGCAATCCCTGGCGTAATTAAAATTTGCGACAGTATAAAATTATTTTTTGAATAATTTACTATAGAAAAGGCAATCCCTGGCGTAATTAAAATTTGCGACACTAAACAATTATTTTTTGCAAAATTTACTATAGAAAAGGCAATCCCTGGCGTAATTAAAATTTGAGACAGTAAAAAATTATTTTTTGAATAATTTACTATAGAAAAGGCAATCCCTGGCGTAATTGAAATTTGAGACAGTAAAAAATTATTTTTTGAATAATTTACTATAGAAAAGGCAATCCCTGGCGTAATTAAAATTTGAGACAGTATAAAATTATTTTTTGAATAATTTACTATAGAAAAGGCAATCCCTGGCGTAATTAAAATTTGAGACAGTCAAAAATTATTTTTTGAATAATTTACTATAGAGAAGGCAATCCCTGGCGTAATTGAAATTTGCGACACTAAACAATTATTTTTTGCAAAATTTACTATAGAAAAGGCAATCCCTGGCGTAATTAAAATTTGCGACACTAAACAATTATTTTTTGAATAATTTACTATAGAAAAGGCAATCCCTGGCGTAATTAAAATTTGAGACAGTAAAAAATTATTTTTTGAATAATTTACTATAGAAAAGGCAATCCCTGGCGTAATTAAAATTTGAGACAGTAAAAAATGAATTTTTGAATAATTTACTATAGAAAAGGCAATCCCTGGCGTAATTAAAATTTGAGACACTAAACAATTATTTTTTGCAAAATTTACTATAGAACAGGCAATCCCTGGCGTAATTAAAATTTGTGACAGAAAAAAATATTTTTGAATAATTTACTAAGAAAAGGCAATCCCTGGCGTAATTAAAATTTGAGACAGTAAAAAATTATTTTTTGAATAATTTACTATAGAAAAGGCAATCCCTGGCGTAATTAAAATTTGAGACAGTATAAAATTATTTTTTGAATAATTTACTATAGAAAAGGCAATCCCTGGCGTAATTAAAATTTGCGACAGTAAAAAATGAATTTTTGAATAATTTACTATAGAAAAGGCAATCCCTGGCGTAATTAAAATTTGAGACAGTAAAAAATGAATTTTTGAATAATTTACTATAGAAAAGGCAATCCCTGGCGTAATTAAAATTTGCGACACTAAACAATTATTTTTTGCAAAATTTACTATAGAAAAGGCAATCCCTGGCGTAATTAAAATTTGAGACAGTAAAAAATTATTTTTTGAATAATTTACTATAGAAAAGGCAATCCCTGGCGTAATTAAAATTTGTGACAGAAAAAATTATTTTTTGAATAATTTACTATAGAAAAGGCAATCCCTGGCGTAATTAAAATTTGCGACACTAAACAATTATTTTTTGAATAATTTACTATAGAAAAGGCAATCCCTGGCGTAATTAAAATTTGAGACAGTAAAAAATTATTTTTTGAATAATTTACTATAGAAAAGGCAATCCCTGGCGTAATTAAAATTTGAGACAGTAAAAAATGAATTTTTGAATAATTTACTATAGAAAAGGCAATCCCTGGCGTAATTAAAATTTGGGACACTAAACAATTATTTTTTGCAAAATTTACTATAGAACAGGCAATCCCTGGCGTAATTAAAATTTGTGACAGAAAAAAATATTTTTTGAATAATTTACTAAGAAAAGGCAATCCCTGGCGTAATTAAAATTTGAGACAGTAAAAAATTATTTTTTGAATAATTTACTATAGAAAAGGCAATCCCTGGCGTAATTAAAATTTGAGACAGTATAAAATTATTTTTTGAATAATTTACTATAGGAAAGGCAATCCCTGGCGTAATTAAAATTTGAGACAGTATAAAATTATTTTTTGAATAATTTACTATAGAAAAGGCAATCCCTGGCGTAATTAAAATTTGAGACAGTAAAAAATTATTTTTTGAATAATTTACTATAGAAAAGGCAATCCCTGGCGTAATTGAAATTTGCGACACTAAACAATTATTTTTTGCAAAATTTACTATAGAAAAGGCAATCCCTGGCGTAATTAAAATTTGAGACAGTAAAAAATTTTTTTTTTTTATAATTTACTATAGAAAAGGCAATCCCTGGCGTAATTAAAATTCGAGACAGTAAAAAATTATTTTTTGCAAAATTTACTATAGAAAAGGCAATCCCTGGCGTAATTATAATTTGCGACAGTATAAAATTATTTTTTGAATAATTTACTACAGAAAAGGCAATCCCTGGCGTAATTAAAATTTGCGACAGTATAAAATGAATTTTTGCAAAATTTACTATAGAAAAGGCAATCCCTGACGTAATTAAAATTTGAGACAGTAAAAAATTATTGTTTGAATAATTTACTATAGAAAAGGCAATCCCTGGCGTAATTAAAATTAGCGACAGTAAAAAATGAATTTCTGAATAATTTACTATAGAAAAGGCAATCCCTGGCGTAATTAAAATTTGAGACAGTAAAAAATGAATTTTTGAATAATTTACTATAGAAAAGGCAATCCCTGGCGTAATTAAAATTTGCGACACTAAACAATTATTTTTTGCAAAATTTACTATAGAAAAGGCAATCCCTGGCGTAATTAAAATTTGAGACATTAAAAAATTATTTTTCGAATAATTTACTATAGAAAAGGCAATCCCTGGCCTAATTAAAATTTGCGACAGTATAAAATTATTTTTTGAATAATTTACTATAGAAAAGCAATCCCTGGCGTAATTAAAATTTGCGACACTAAACAATTCGTTTTTGCAAAATTTACTATAGAAAAGGCAATCCCTGGCGTAATTAAAATTTGCGACAGTATAAAATTATTTTTTGAATAATTTACTATAGAAAAGGCAATCCCTGGCGTAATTAAAATTTGCGACACTAAACAATTATTTTTTGCAAAATTTACTATAGAAAAGGCAATCGCTGGCGTAATTATAATTTGCGACAGTATAAAATGAATTTTTGAATAATTTACTATAGAAAAGGCAATCCCTGGCGTAATTAAAATTTGAGACAGTAAAAAATGAATTTTTGAATAATTTACTATAGAAAAGGCAATCCCTGGCGTAATTAAAATTTGCGACACTAAACAATTATTTTTTGAATAATTTACTATAGAAAAGGCAATCCCTGGCGTATTTAAAATTTGAGACAGTAAAAAATTATTTTTTGAATAATTTACTATAGAAAAGGCAATCCCTGGCGTAATTATAATTTGCGACAGTATAAAATTATTTTTTGAATAATTTACTATAGAAAAGGCAATCCCTGCGTAATTAAAATTTGAGACAGTAAAAAATTATTTTTTGAATAATTTACTATAAAAAAGGCAATCCCTGGCGTAATTAAAATTTGTGACAGAAAAAATTATTTTTTGAATAATTTACTATAGAAAAGGCAATCCCTGGCGTAATTAAAATTTGAGACAGTAAAAAATTATTTTTTGAATAATTTACTATAGAAAAGGCAATCCCTGGCGTAATTAAAATTTGTGACAGAAAAAATTATTTTTTGAATAATTTACTATAGAAAAGGCAATCCCTGGCGTAATTAAAATTTGCGACACTAAACAATTATTTTTTGAATAATTTACTATAGAAAAGGCAATCCCTGGCGTAATTAAAATTTGAGACAGTAAAAAATTATTTTTTGAATAATTTACTATAGAAAAGGCAATCCCTGGCGTAATTAAAATTTGAGACAGTAAAAAATGAATTTTTGAATAATTTACTATAGAAAAGGCAATCCCTGGCGTAATTAAAATTTGAGACACTAAACAATTATTTTTTGCAAAATTTACTATAGAACAGGCAATCCCTGGCGTAATTAAAATTTGTGACAGAAAAAAATATTTTTTGAATAATTTACTAAGAAAAGGCAATCCCTGGCATAATTAAAATTTGAGACAGTAAAAAATTATTTTTTGAATAATTTACTATAGAAAAGGCAATCCCTGGCGTAATTAAAATTTGAGACAGTATAAAATTATTTTTTGAATAATTTACTATAGGAAAGGCAATCCCTGGCGTAATTAAAATTTGAGACAGTATAAAATTATTTTTTGAATAATTTACTATAGAAAAGGCAATCCCTGGCGTAATTAAAATTTGAGACAGTAAAAAATTATTTTTTGAATAATTTACTATAGAAATGGCAATCCCTGGCGTAATTGAAATTTGCGACACTAAACAATTATTTTTTGCAAAATTTACTATAGAAAAGGCAATCCCTGGCGTAATTAAAATTTGAGACAGTAAAAAATTTTTTTTTTTATAATTTACTATAGAAAAGGCAATCCCTGGCGTAATTAAAATTCGAGACAGTAAAAAATTATTTTTTGCAAAATTTACTATAGAAAAGGCAATCCCTGGCGTAATTATAATTTGCGACAGTATAAAATTATTTTTTGAATAATTTACTATAGAAAAGGCAATCCCTGGCGTAATTAAAATTTGCGCCAGTATAAAATGAATTTTTGCAAAATTTACTATAGAAAAGGCAATCCCTGACGTAATTAAAATTTGAGACAGTAAAAAATTATTTTTTGAATAATTTACTATAGAAAAGGCAATCCCTGGCGTAATTAAAATTTGCGACAGTAAAAAAATGAATTTCTGAATAATTTACTATAGAAAAGGCAATCCCTGGCGTAATTAAAATTTGAGACAGTAAAAAATGAATTTTTGAATAATTTACTATAGAAAAGGCAATCCCTGGCGTAATTAAAATTTGCGACACTAAACAATTATTTTTTGCAAAATTTACTATAGAAAAGGCAATCCCTGGCGTAATTAAAATTTGAGACATTAAAAAATTATTTTTCGAATAATTTACTATAGAAAAGGCAATCCCTGGCCTAATTAAAATTTGCGACAGTATAAAATTATTTTTTGAATAATTTACTATAGAAAAGCAATCCCTGGCGTAATTAAAATTTGCGACACTAAACAATTAGTTTTTGCAAAATTTACTATAGAAAAGGCAATCCCTGTCGTAATTAAAATTTGCGACAGTATAAAATTATTTTTTGAATAATTTACTATAGAAAAGGCAATCCCTGGCGTAATTAAAATTTGCGACACTAAACAATTATTTTTTGCAAAATTTACTATAGAAAAGGCAATCGCTGGCGTAATTATAATTTGCGACAGTATAAAATGAATTTTTGAATAATTTACTATAGAAAAGGCAATCCCTGGCGTAATTAAAATTTGAGACAGTAAAAAATGAATTTTTGAATAATTTACTATAGAAAAGGCAATCCCTGGCGTAATTAAAATTTGCGACACTAAACAATTATTTTTTGAATAATTTACTATAGAAAAGGCAATCCCTGGCGTAATTAAAATTTGCGACAGTAAAAAATTATTTTTTGAATAATTTACTATAGAAGAGGCAATCCCTGGCGTTATTAAAATTTGAGACAGTAAAAAATGAATTTTTGAATAATTTACTATAGAAAAGGCAATCCCTGGGGTAATTAAAATTTGCGACACTAAACAATTATTTTTTGCAAAATTTTACTATAGAAAAGGCAATCCCTGGCGTAATTAAAATTTGCGACAGTATAAAATTATTTTTTGAATAATTTACTATAGAAAAGGCAATCCCTGGCGTAATTAAAATTTGCGACACTAAACAATTATGTTTTGCAAAATTTACTATAGAAAAGGCAATCCCTGGCGTAATTAAAATTTGAGACAGTAAAAAATTATTTTTTGAATAATTTACTATAGAAAAGGCAATCCCTGGCGTAATTAAAATTTGCGACAGTATAAAATTATTTTTTGAATAATTTACTATAGAAAAGGCAATCCCTGGCGTAATTAAAATTTGCGACACTAAACAATTATTTTTTACAAAATTTACTATAGAAAAGGCAATCCCTGGCGTAACTAAAATTTGAGACAGTAAAAAATTATTTTTTGAATAATTTACTATAGAAAAGGCAATCCCTGGCGTAATTGAAATTTGAGACAGTAAAAAATTATTTTTTGAATAATTTACTATAGAAAAGGCAATCCCTGGCGTAATTAAAATTTGAGACAGTATAAAATTATTTTTTGAATAATTTACTATAGAAAAGGCTATCCCTGGCGTAATTAAAATTTGAGACAGTATAAAATTATTTTTTGAATAATTTACTATAGAAAAGGCAATCCCTGGCGTTATTAAAATTTGAGACAGTAAAAAATTATTTTTTGAATAATTTACTATAGAAAAGGCAATCCCTGGCGTAATTGAAATTTGCGACACTAAACAATTATTTTTTGCAAAATTTACTATAGAAAAGGCAATCCCTGGCGTAATTAAAATTTGCGACACTAAACAATTATTTTTTGAATAATTTACTATAGAAAAGGCAATCCCTGGCGTAATTAAAATTTGAGACAGTAAAAAATTATTTTTTGAATAATTTACTATAGAAAAGGCAATCCCTGGCGTAATTAAAATTTGAGACAGTAAAAAATGAATTTTTGAATAATTTACTATAGAAAAGGCAATCCCTGGCGTAATTAAAATTTGAGACACTAAACAATTATTTTTTGCAAAATTTACTATAGAACAGGCAATCCCTGGCGTAATTAAAATTTGTGACAGAAAAAAATATTTTTTTAATAATTTACTAAGAAAAGGCAATCCCTGGCGTAATTAAAATTTGAGACAGTAAAAAATTATTTTTTGAATAATTTACTATAGAAAAGGCAATCCCTGGCGTAATTAAAATTTGAGACAGTATAAATTATTTTTTGAATAATTTACTATAGAAAAGGCAATCCCTGGCGTAATTAAAATTTGCGACAGTAAAAAATGAATTTTTGAATAATTTACTATAGAAAAGGCAATCCCTGGCGTAATTAAAATTTGAGACAGTAAAAAATTATTTTTTTGAATAATTTACTATAGAAAAGGCAATCCCTGGCGTAATTGAAATTTGAGACAGTAAAAAATGAATTTTTGAATAATTTACTATAGAAAAGGCAATCCCTGGGGTAATTAAAATTTGCGACACTAAACAATTATTTTTTGCAAAATTTTACTATAGAAAAGGCAATCCCTGGCGTAATTAAAATTTGCGACAGTATAAAATTATTTTTTGAATAATTTACTATAGAAAAGGCAATCCCTGGCGTAGTTAAAATTTGCGACACTAAACAATTATTTTTTGCAAAATTTACTATAGAAAAGGCAATCCCTGGCGTAATTAAAATTTGAGACAGTAAAAAATTATTTTTTGAATAATTTACTATAGAAAAGGCAATCCCTGGCGTAATTAAAATTTGCGACAGTATAAAATTATTTTTTGAATAATTTACTATAGAAAAGGCAATCCCTGGCGTAATTAAAATTTGCGACACTAAACAATTATTTTTTGCAAAATTTACTATAGAAAAGGCAATCCCTGGCGTAATTAAAATTTGAGACAGTAAAAAATTATTTTTTGAATAATTTACTATAGAAAAGGCAATCCCTGGCGTAATTGAAATTTGAGACAGTAAAAAATTATTTTTTGAATAATTTACTATAGAAAAGGCAATCCCTGGCGTAATTAAAATTTGAGACAGTATAAAATAATTTTTTGAATAATTTACTATAGAAAAGGCAATCCCTGGCGTAATTAAAATTTGAGACAGTATAAAATTATTTTTTGAATAATTTACTATAGAAAAGGCAATCCCTGGCGTAATTAAAATTTGAGACAGTAAAAAATTATTTTTTGAATTATTTACTATAGAAAAGGCAATCCCTGGCGTAATTGAAATTTGCGACACTAAACAATTATTTTTTGCAAAATTTACAATAGAAAAGGCAATCCCTGGCGTAATTAAAATTTGCGACACTAAACAATTATTTTTTGAATAATTTACTATAGAAAAGGCAATCCCTGGCGTAATTAAAATTTGAGACAGTAAAAAATTATTTTTGAATAATTTACTATAGAAAAGGCAATCCCTGGCGTAATTAAAATTTGAGACAGTAAAAAATTATTTTTTGAATAATTTACTATAGAAAAGGCAATCCCTGGCGTAATTAAAATTTGAGACAGTATAAAATTATTTTTTGAATAATTTACTATAGAAAAGGCAATCCCTGGCGTAATTAAAATTTGCGACAGTAAAAAATGAATTTTTGAATAATTTACTATAGAAAAGGCAATCCCTGGCGTAATTAAAATTTGAGACAGTAAAAAATGAATTTTTGAATAATTTACTATAGAAAAGGCAATCCCTGGCCTAATTAAAATATGCGACACTAAACAATTATTTTTTGCAAAATTTACTATAGAAAAGGCAATCCCTGGCGTAATTAAAATTTGAGACAGTAAAAAATTATTTTTTGAATAATTTACTATAGAAAAGGCAATCCCTGGCGTAATTAAAATTTGTGACAGAAAAAATTATTTTTTGAATAATTTACTATAGAAAAGGCAATCCCTGGCGTAATTAAAATTTGCGACACTAAACAATTATTTTTGAATAATTTACTATAGAAAAGGCAATCCCTGGCGTAATTAAAATTTGAGACAGTAAAAAATTATTTTTTGAATAATTTACTATAGAAAAGGCAATCCCTGGCGTAATTAAAATTTGAGACAGTAAAAAATGAATTTTTGAATAATTTACTATAGAAAAGGCAATCCCTGGCGTAATTAAAATTTGAGACACTAAACAATTATTTTTTTGCAAAATTTACTATAGAACAGGCAATCCCTGGCGTAATTAAAATTTGTGACAGAAAAAAATATTTTTTAATAATTTACTAAGAAAAGGCAATCCCTGGCGTAATTAAAATTTGAGGACAGTAAAAAATTATTTTTTGAATAATTTACTATAGAAAAGGCAATCCCTGGCGTAATTAAAATTTGAGACAGTATAAAATTATTTTTTGAATAATTTACTATAGAAAAGGCAATCCCTGGCGTAATTAAAATTTGCGACAGTAAAAAATGAATTTTTGAATAATTTACTATAGAAAAGGCAATCCCTGGCGTAATTAAAATTTGAGACAGTAAAAAATTATTTTTTGAATAATTTACTATAGAAAAGGCAATCCCTGGCGTAATTGAAATTTGAGACAGTAAAAAATGAATTTTTGAATAATTTACTATAGAAAAGGCAATCCCTGGGGTAATTAAAATTTGCGACACTAAACAATTATTTTTTGCAAAATTTTACTATAGAAAAGGCAATCCCTGGCGTAATTAAAATTTGCGACAGTATAAAATTATTTTTTGAATAATTTACTATAGAAAAGGCAATCCTGGCGTAGTTAAAATTTGCGACACTAAACAATTATTTTTTGCAAAATTTACTATAGAAAAGGCAATCCCTGGCGTAATTAAAATTTGAGACAGTAAAAAATTATTTTTTGAATAATTTACTATAGAAAAGGCAATCCCTGGCGTAATTAAAATTTGCGACAGTATAAAATTATTTTTTGAATAATTTACTATAGAAAAGGCAATCCCTGGCGTAATTAAAATTTGCGACACTAAACAATTATTTTTTGCAAAATTTACTATAGAAAAGGCAATCCCTGGCGTAATTAAAATTTGAGACAGTAAAAAATTATTTTTTGAATAATTTACTATAGAAAAGGCAATCCCTGGCGTAATTGAAATTTGAGACAGTAAAAAATTATTTTTTGAATAATTTACTATAGAAAAGGCAATCCCTGGCGTAATTAAAATTTGAGACAGTATAAATAATTTTTTGAATAATTTACTATAGAAAAGGCAATCCCTGGCGTAATTAAAATTTGAGACAGTATAAAATTATTTTTTGAATAATTTACTATAGAAAAGGCAATCCCTGGCGTAATTAAAATTTGAGACAGTAAAAAATTATTTTTTGAATTATTTACTATAGAAAAGGCAATCCCTGGCGTAATTGAAATTTGCGACACTAAACAATTATTTTTTGCAAAATTTACAATAGAAAAGGCAATCCCTGGCGTAATTAAAATTTGCGACACTAAACAATTATTTTTTGAATAATTTACTATAGAAAAGGCAATCCCTGGCGTAATTAAAATTTGAGACAGTAAAAAATTATTTTTTGAATAATTTACTATAGAAAAGGCAATCCCTGGCGTAATTAAAATTTGAGACAGTAAAAAATTATTTTTTGAATAATTTACTATAGAAAAGGCAATCCCTGGCGTAATTAAAATTTGAGACAGTATAAAATTATTTTTTGAATAATTTACTATAGAAAAGGCAATCCCTGGCGTAATTAAAATTTGCGACAGTAAAAAATGAATTTTTGAATAATTTACTATAGAAAAGGCAATCCCTGGCGTAATTAAAATTTGAGACAGTAAAAAATGAATTTTTGAATAATTTACTATAGAAAAGGCAATCCCTGGCCTAATTAAAATATGCGACACTAAACAATTATTTTTTGCAAAATTTACTATAGAAAAGGCAATCCCTGGCGTAATTAAAATTTGAGACAGTAAAAAATTATTTTTTGAATAATTTACTATAGAAAAGGCAATCCCTGGCGTAATTAAAATTTGTGACAGAAAAAATTATTTTTTGAATAATTTACTATAGAAAAGGCAATCCTGGCGTAATTAAAATTTGCGACACTAAACAATTATTTTTTGAATAATTTACTATAGAAAAGGCAATCCCTGGCGTAATTAAAATTTGAGACAGTAAAAAATTATTTTTTGAATAATTTTACTATAGAAAAGGCAATCCCTGGCGTAATTAAAATTTGAGACAGTAAAAAATGAATTTTTGAATAATTTACTATAGAAAAGGCAATCCCTGGCGTAATTAAAATTTGAGACACTAAACAATTATTTTTTGCAAAATTTACTATAGAACAGGCAATCCCTGGCGTAATTAAAATTTGTGACAGAAAAAAATATTTTTTGAATAATTACTAAGAAAAGGCAATCCCTGGCGTAATTAAAATTTGAGACAGTAAAAAATTATTCTTTGAATAATTTACTATAGAAAAGGCAATCCCTGGCGTAATTAAAATTTGAGACAGTATAAAATTATTTTTTGAATAATTTACTATAGGAAAGGCAATCCCTGGCGTAATTAAAATTTGAGACAGTATAAAATTATTTTTTGAATAATTTACTATAGAAAAGGCAATCCCTGGCGTAATTAAAATTCGAGACAGTAAAAAATTATTTTTTTGCAAAATTTACTATAGAAAAGGCAATCCCTGGCGTAATTATAATTTGCGACAGTATAAAATTATTTTTTGAATAATTTACTATAGAAAAGGCAATCCCTGGCGTAATTAAAATTTGCGACAGTATAAAATGAATTTTTGCAAAATTTACTATAGAAAAGGCAATCCCTGACGTAATTAAAATTTGAGACAGTAAAAAATTATTTTTTGAATAATTTACTATAGAAAAGGCAATCCCTGGCGTAATTAAAATTTGCGACAGTAAAAAATGAATTTTTGAATAATTTACTATAGAAAAGGCAATCCCTGGCGTAATTAAAATTTGAGACAGTAAAAAATGAATTTTTGAATAATTTACTATAGAAAAGGCAATCCCTGGCGTAATTAAAAATTTGCGACACTAAACAATTATTTTTTGCAAAATTTACTATAGAAAAGGCAATCCCTGGCGTAATTAAAATTTGAGACATTAAAAAATTATTTTTCGAATAATTTACTATAGAAAAGGCAATCCCTGGCCTAATTAAAATTTGCGACAGTATAAAATTATTTTTTGAATAATTTACTATAGAAAAGGCAATCCCTGGCGTAATTAAAATTTGCGACACTAAACAATTAGTTTTTGCAAAATTTACTATAGAAAAGGCAATCCCTGGCGTAATTAAAATTTGTGACAGAAAAAATTATTTTTTGAATAATTTACTATAGAAAAGGCAATCCCTGGCGTAATTAAAATTTGCGACACTAAACAATTATTTTTTGAATAATTTACTATAGAAAAGGCAATCCCTGGCGTAATTAAAATTTGAGACAGTAAAAAATTATTTTTTGAATAATTTACTATAGAAAAGGCAATCCCTGGCGTAATTAAATTTGAGACAGTAAAAAATGAATTTTTGAATAATTTACTATAGAAAAGGCAATCCCTGGCGTAATTAAAATTTGAGACACTAAACAATTATTTTTTGCAAAATTTACTATAGAAAAGGCAATCCCTGGCGTAATTAAAATTTGCGACACTAAACAATTATTTTTTGAATAATTTACTATAGAAAAGGCAATCCCTGGCGTAATTAAAATTTGAGACAGTAAAAAATTATTTTTTGAATAATTTACTATAGAAAAGGCAATCCCTGGGGTAATTAAAATTTGCGACACTAAACAATTATTTTTTGCAAAATTTTACTATAGAAAAGGCAATCCCTGGCGTAATTAAAATTTGCGACAGTATAAAATTATTTTTTGAATAATTTACTATAGAAAAGGCAATCCCTGGCGTAGTTAAAATTTGCGACACTAAACAATTATTTTTTGCAAAATTTACTATAGAAAAGGCAATCCCTGGCGTAATTAAAATTTGAGACAGTAAAAAATTATTTTTTGAATAATTTACTATAGAAAAGGCAATCCCTGGCGTAATTAAAATTTGCGACAGTATAAAATTATTTTTTGAATAATTTACTATAGAAAAGGCAATCCCTGGCGTAATTAAAATTTGCGACACTAAACAATTATTTTTTGCAAAATTTACTATAGAAAAGGCAATCCCTGGCGTAATTAAAATTTGAGACAGTAAAAAATTATTTTTTGAATAATTTACTATAGAAAAGGCAATCCCTGGCGTAATTGAAATTTGAGACAGTAAAAAATTATTTTTTGAATAATTTACTATAGAAAAGGCAATCCCTGGCGTAATTAAAATTTGAGACAGTATAAAATAATTTTTTGAATAATTTACTATAGAAAAGGCAATCCCTGGCGTAATTAAAATTTGAGACAGTATAAAATTATTTTTTGAATAATTTACTATAGAAAAGGCAATCCCTGGCGTAATTAAAATTTGAGACAGTAAAAAATTATTTTTTGAATTATTTACTATAGAAAAGGCAATCCCTGGCGTAATTGAAATTTGCGACACTAAACAATTATTTTTTGCAAAATTTACAATAGAAAAGGCAATCCCTGGCGTAATTAAAATTTGCGACACTAAACAATTATTTTTTGAATAATTTACTATAGAAAAGGCAATCCCTGGCGTAATTAAAATTTGAGACAGTAAAAAATTATTTTTTGAATAATTTACTATAGAAAAGGCAATCCCTGGCGTAATTAAAATTTGAGACAGTAAAAAATTATTTTTTGAATAATTTACTATAGAAAAGGCAATCCCTGGCGTAATTAAAATTTGAGACAGTATAAAATTATTTTTTGAATAATTTACTATAGAAAAGGCAATCCCTGGCGTAATTAAAATTTGCGACAGTAAAAAATGAATTTTTGAATAATTTACTATAGAAAAGGCAATCCCTGGCGTAATTAAAATTTGAGACAGTAAAAAATGAATTTTTGAATAATTTACTATAGAAAAGGCAATCCCTGGCCTAATTAAAATATGCGACACTAAACAATTATTTTTTGCAAAATTTACTATAGAAAAGGCAATCCCTGGCGTAATTAAAATTTGAGACAGTAAAAAATTATTTTTTGAATAATTTACTATAGAAAAGGCAATCCCTGGCGTAATTAAAATTTGTGACAGAAAAAATTATTTTTTGAATAATTTACTATAGAAAAGGCAATCCCTGGCGTAATTAAAATTTGCGACACTAAACAATTATTTTTTGAATAATTTACTATAGAAAAGGCAATCCCTGGCGTAATTAAAATTTGAGACAGTAAAAAATTATTTTTTGAATAATTTACTATAGAAAAGGCAATCCCTGGCGTAATTAAAATTTGAGACAGTAAAAAATGAATTTTTGAATAATTTACTATAGAAAAGGCAATCCCTGGCGTAATTAAAATTTGAGACACTAAACAATTATTTTTTGCAAAATTTACTATAGAACAGGCAATCCCTGGCGTAATTAAAATTTGTGACAGAAAAAAATATTTTTTGAATAATTTACTAAGAAAAGGCAATCCCTGGCGTAATTAAAATTTGAGACAGTAAAAAATTATTCTTTGAATAATTTACTATAGAAAAGGCAATCCCTGGCGTAATTAAAATTTGAGACAGTATAAAATTATTTTTTGAATAATTTACTATAGGAAAGGCAATCCCTGGCGTAATTAAAATTTGAGACAGTATAAAATTATTTTTTGAATAATTTACTATAGAAAAGGCAATCCCTGGCGTAATTAAAATTCGAGACAGTAAAAAATTATTTTTTGCAAAATTTACTATAGAAAAGGCAATCCCTGGCGTAATTATAATTTGCGACAGTATAAAATTATTTTTTGAATAATTTACTATAGAAAAGGCAATCCCTGGCGTAATTAAAATTTGCGACAGTATAAAATGAATTTTTGCAAAATTTACTATAGAAAAGGCAATCCCTGACGTAATTAAAATTTGAGACAGTAAAAAATTATTTTTTGAATAATTTACTATAGAAAAGGCAATCCCTGGCGTAATTAAAATTTGCGACAGTAAAAAATGAATTTTTGAATAATTTACTATAGAAAAGGCAATCCCTGGCGTAATTAAAATTTGAGACAGTAAAAAATGAATTTTTGAATAATTTACTATAGAAAAGGCAATCCCTGGCGTAATTAAAATTTGCGACACTAAACAATTATTTTTTGCAAAATTTACTATAGAAAAGGCAATCCCTGGCGTAATTAAAATTTGAGACATTAAAAAATTATTTTTCGAATAATTTACTATAGAAAAGGCAATCCCTGGCCTAATTAAAATTTGCGACAGTATAAAATTATTTTTTGAATAATTTACTATAGAAAAGGCAATCCCTGGCGTAATTAAAATTTGCGACACTAAACAATTAGTTTTTGCAAAATTTACTATAGAAAAGGCAATCCCTGGCGTAATTAAAATTTGTGACAGAAAAAATTATTTTTTGAATAATTTACTATAGAAAAGGCAATCCCTGGCGTAATTAAAATTTGCGACACTAAACAATTATTTTTTGAATAATTTACTATAGAAAAGGCAATCCCTGGCGTAATTAAAATTTGAGACAGTAAAAAATTATTTTTTGAATAATTTACTATAGAAAAGGCAATCCCTGGCGTAATTAAAATTTGAGACAGTAAAAAATGAATTTTTGAATAATTTACTATAGAAAAGGCAATCCCTGGCGTAATTAAAATTTGAGACACTAAACAATTATTTTTTGCAAAATTTACTATAGAAAAGGCAATCCCTGGCGTAATTAAAATTTGCGACACTAAACAATTATTTTTTGAATAATTTACTATAGAAAAGGCAATCCCTGGCGTAATTAAAATTTGAGACAGTAAAAAATTATTTTTTGAATAATTTACTATAGAAAAGGCAATCCCTGGCGTAATTAAAATTTGAGACAGTAAAAAATGAATTTTTGAATAATTTACTATAGAAAAGGCAATCCCTGGCGTAATTTAAATTTGAGACAGTATAAAATTATTTTTTGCAAAATTTACTATAGAAAAGGCAATCCCTGGAGTATTTAAAATTTGCGACAGTAAAAAATGAATTTTTGAATAATTTACTATAGAAAAGGCAATCCCTGGCGTAATTAAAATTTAAGACAGTATAAAATTATTTTTTTAATAATTTACTATATAAAAGGCAATCCCTGGCGTAATTAAAATTTGTGACAGAAAAAATTATTTTTTGAATAATTTACTATAGAAAAGGCAATCCCTGGCGTAATTAAAATTTGAGACAGTATAAAATTATTTTTTGAATAATTTACTATAGAAAAGGCAATCCCTGGCGTAATTAAAATTTGAGACAGTAAAAAATTATTTTTTGAATAATTTACTATAGAAAAGGCAATCCCTGGCGTAATTAAAATTTGCGACAGTATAAAATTATTTTTTGCAAAATTTACTATAGAAAAGGCAATCCCTGGCGTAATTAAAATTTGCGACACTAAACAATTATTTTTTGAATAATTTACTATAGGAAAGGCAATCCCTGGCGTAATTAAAATTTGAGACAGTAAAAAATTATTTTTTGAATAATTTACTATAGAAAAGGCAATCCCTGGCGTAATTAAAATTTGTGACAGAAAAAATTATTTTTTTGAATAATTTACTATAGAAAAGGCAATCCCTGGCGTAATTAAAATTTGCGACACCAAACAATTATTTTTTGCAAAATTTACTATATAAAAAGGAAATCCCTGGCGTAATTAAAATTTGAGACAGTAAAAAAATTATTTTTTGAATAATTTACTATAGAAAAGGCAATCCCTGGCGTAATTAAAATTTGCGCCAGTAAAAAATTATTTTTTGTATAATTTACTATAGAAAAGGCAATCCCTGGCGTAATTAAAATTTGCGACACTAAAAAATTATTTTTTGAATAATTTACTATAGAAAAGGCAATCCCTGGCGTAATTAAAATTTGCGACACTAAACAATTATTTTTTGCAAAATTTACTATAGAAAAGGCAATCCCTGGCGTAATTAAAATTTGAGACAGTAAAAAATTATTTTTTGAATAATTTACTATAGAAAAGGCAATCCCTGGCGTAATTATAAATTGCGACAGTTATAAAATTAATTTTTGAATAATTTACTATAGAAAAGGCAATCCCTGGCGTATTTAAAATTTGCAACAGTAAAAAATTATTTTTTGCAAAATTTACTATAGAAATGGCAATCAATCCCTGGCGTAATTATAATTTGCGACAGTATAAAATTAATTTTTGCAAAATTTACTATAGAAAAGGCAATCCCTGGCGTAATTAAAATTTGCGACACTAAACAATTATTTTTTGCAAAATTTACTATAGAAAAGGAAATCCCTGGCGTAATTAAAATTTGAGACAGTAAAAAATTATTTTTTGAATAATTTACTATAGAAAAAGGAAATCCCTGGCGTAATTAAAATTTGAGACAGTAAAAAATTATTTTTTGAATAATTTACTATAGAAAAGGCAATCCCTGGCGTAATTAAAATTTGCGCCAGTAAAAAATTATTTTTTGTATAATTTACTATAGAAAAAGGCAATCCCTGGCGTAATTAAAATTTGCGACACTAAAAAATTATTTTTTGAATAATTTACTATAGAAAAGGCAATCCCTGGCGTAATTAAAATTTGCGACACTAAACAATTATTTTTTGAATAATTTACTATAGAAAAGGCAATCCCTGGCGTAATTAAAATTTGCGACAGTATAAAATTATTTTTTGCAAAATTTACTATAGAAAAGGCAATCCCTGGCGTAATTAAAATTTGCGACACTAAACAATTATTTTTTGAATAATTTACTATAGGAAAGGCAATCCCTGGCGTAATTAAAATTTGAGACAGTAAAAAATTATTTTTTGAATAATTTACTATAGAAAAGGCAATCCCTGGCGTAATTAAAATTTGTGACAGAAAAAATTATTTTTTGAATAATTTACTATAGAAAAGGCAATCCCTGGCGTAATTAAAATTTGCGACACTAAACAATTATTTTTTGCAAAATTTACTATAGAAAAGGAAATCCCTGGCGTAATTAAAATTTGAGACAGTAAAAAATTATTTTTTGAATAATTTACTATAGAAAAGGCAATCCCTGGCGTAATTAAAATTTGCGCCAGTAAAAAATTATTTTTTGTATAATTTACTATAGAAAAGGCAATCCCTGGCGTAATTAAAATTTGCGACACTAAAAAATTATTTTTTGAATAATTTACTATAGAAAAGGCAATCCCTGGCGTAATTAAAATTTGCGACACTAAACAATTATTTTTTGCAAAATTTACTATAGAAAAGGCAATCCCTGGCGTAATTAAAATTTGAGACAGTAAAAAATTATTTTTTGAATAATTTACTATAGAAAAGGCAATCCCTGGCGTAATTATAAATTGCGACAGTATAAAATTATTTTTTGAATAATTTACTATAGAAAAGGCAATCCCTGGCGTAATTAAAATTTGTGACAGAAAAAATTATTTTTTGAATAATTTACTATAGAAAAGGCAATCCCTGGCGTAATTAAAATTTGCGACACTAAACAATTATTTTTTGAATAATTTACTATAGAAAAGGCAATCCCTGGCGTAATTAAAATTTGAGACACTAAACAATTATTTTTTGCAAAATTTACTATAGAACAGGCAATCCCTGGCGTAATTAAAATTTGTGACAGAAAAAAATATTTTTTGAATAATTTACTAAGAAAAGGCAATCCCTGGCGTAATTAAAATTTGAGACAGTAAAAAATTATTCTTTGAATAATTTACTATAGAAAAGGCAATCCCTGGCGTAATTAAAATTTGAGACAGTATAAAATTATTTTTTGAATAATTTACTATAGGAAAGGCAATCCCTGGCGTAATTAAAATTTGAGACAGTATAAAATTATTTTTTGAATAATTTACTATAGAAAAGGCAATCCCTGGCGTAATTAAAATTTGCGACAGTATAAAATTATTTTTTGCAAAATTTACTATAGTAAAGGCAATCCCTGGCGTAATTAAAATTTGCGACACTAAACAATTATTTTTTGAATAATTTACTATAGGAAAGGCAATCCCTGGCGTAATTAAAATTTGAGACAGTAAAAAATTATTTTTTGAATAATTTACTATAGAAAAGGCAATCCCTGGCGTAATTAAAATTTGTGACAGAAAAAATTATTTTTTGAATAATTTACTATAGAAAAGGCAATCCCTGGCGTAATTAAAATTTGCGACACTAAACAATTATTTTTTGCAAAATTTACTATAGAAAAGGAAATCCCTGGCGTAATTAAAATTTGAGACAGTAAAAAATTATTTTTTGAATAATTTACTATAGAAAAGGCAATCCCTGGCGTAATTAAAATTTGCGCCAGTAAAAAATTATTTTTTGTATAATTTACTATAGAAAAGGCAATCCCTGGCGTAATTAAAATTTGCGACACTAAAAAATTATTTTTTGAATAATTTACTATAGAAAAGGCAATCCCTGGCGTAATTAAAATTTGCGACACTAAACAATTATTTTTTGCAAAATTTACTATAGAAAAGGCAATCCCTGGCGTAATTAAAATTTGAGACAGTAAAAAATTATTTTTTGAATAATTTACTATAGAAAAGGCAATCCCTGGCGTAATTATAAATTGCGACAGTATAAAATTAATTTTTGAATAATTTACTATAGAAAAGGCAATCCCTGGCGTATTTAAAATTTGCAACAGTAAAAAATTATTTTTTGCAAAATTTACTATAGAAAAGGCAATCAATCCCTGGCGTAATTATAATTTGCGACAGTATAAAATTAATTTTTGCAAAATTTACTATAGAAAAGGCAATCCCTGGCGTAATTAAAATTTGAGACAGTAAAAAATTATTTTTTGAATAATTTACTATAGAAAAGGCAATCCCTGGCGTAATTAAAATTTGTGACAGAAAAAATTATTTTTTGAATAATTTACTATAGAAAAGGCAATCCCTGGCGTAATTAAAATTTGCGACACTAAACAATTATTTTTTGAATAATTTACTATAGAAAAGGCAATCCCTGGCGTAATTAAAATTTGAGACACTAAACAATTATTTTTTGCAAAATTTACTATAGAACAGGCAATCCCTGGCGTAATTAAAATTTGTGACAGAAAAAAATATTTTTTGAATAATTTACTAAGAAAAGGCAATCCCTGGCGTAATTAAAATTTGAGACAGTAAAAAATTATTCTTTGAATAATTTACTATAGAAAAGGCAATCCCTGGCGTAATTAAAATTTGAGACAGCATAAAATTATTTTTTGAATAATTTACTATAGGAAAGGCAATCCCTGGCGTAATTAAAATTTGAGACAGTATAAAATTATTTTTTGAATAATTTACTATAGAAAAGGCAATCCCTGGCGTAATTAAAATTTGAGACAGTAAAAAATTATTTTTTGAATAATTTACTATAGAAAAGGCAATCCCTGGCGTAATTGAAATTTGCGACACTAAACAATTATTTTTTGCAAAATTTACTATAGAAAAGGCAATCCCTGGCGTAATTAAAATTTGAGACAGTAAAAAATTATTTTTTTTATAATTTACTATAGAAAAGGCAATCCCTGGCGTAATTAAAATTCGAGACAGTAAAAAATTATTTTTTGCAAAATTTACTATAGAAAAGGCAATCCCTGGCGTAATTATAATTTGCGACAGTATAAAATTATTTTTTGAATAATTTACTATAGAAAAGGCAATCCCTGGCGTAATTAAAATTTGCGACAGTATAAAATGAATTTTTGCAAAATTTACTATAGAAAAGGCAATCCCTGACGTAATTAAAATTGGAGACAGTAAAAAATTATTTTTTGAATAATTTACTATAGAAAAGGCAATCCCTGGCGTAATTAAAATTTGCGACAGTAAAAAATGAATTTTTGAATAATTTACTATAGAAAAGGCAATCCCTGGCGTAATTAAAATTTGAGACAGTAAAAAATGAATTTTTGAATAATTTACTATAGAAAAGGCAATCCCTGGCGTAATTAAAATTTGCGACACTAAACAATTATTTTTTGCAAAATTTACTATAGAAAAGGCAATCCCTGGCGTAATTAAAATTTGAGACATTAAAAAATTATTTTTCGAATAATTTACTATAGAAAAGGCAATCCCTGGCCTAATTAAAATTTGCGACAGTATAAAATTATTTTTTGAATAATTTACTATAGAAAAGGCAATCCCTGGCGTAATTAAAATTTGCGACACTAAACAATTAGTTTTTGCAAAATTTACTATAGAAAAGGCAATCCCTGGCGTAATTAAAATTTGTGACAGAAAAAATTATTTTTTGAATAATTTACTATAGAAAAGGCAATCCCTGGCGTAATTAAAATTTGCGACACTAAACAATTATTTTTTGAATAATTTACTATAGAAAAGGCAATCCCTGGCGTAATTAAAATTTGAGACAGTAAAAAATTATTTTTTGAATAATTTACTATAGAAAAGGCAATCCCTGGCGTAATTAAAATTTGAGACAGTAAAAAATGAATTTTTGAATAATTTACTATAGAAAAGGCAATCCCTGGCGTAATTAAAATTTGAGACACTAAACAATTATTTTTTGCAAAATTTACTATAGAAAAGGCAATCCCTGGCGTAATTAAAATTTGCGACACTAAACAATTATTTTTTGAATAATTTACTATAGAAAAGGCAATCCCTGGCGTAATTAAAATTTGAGACAGTAAAAAATTATTTTTTGAATAATTTACTATAGAAAAGGCAATCCCTGGCGTAATTAAAATTTGAGACAGTAAAAAATGAATTTTTGAATAATTTACTATAGAAAAGGCAATCCCTGGCGTAATTTAAATTTGAGACAGTATAAAATTATTTTTTGCAAAATTTACTATAGGAAAGGCAATCCCTGGCGTAATTAAAATTTGAGACAGTAAACAATTATTTTTTGCAAAATTTACTATAGAAAAGGCAATCCCTGGCGTAATTAAAATTTGCGACAGTAAAAAATGAATTTTTGAATAATTTACTATAGAAAAGGCAATCCCTGGCGTAATTAAAATTTGAGACACTAAACAATTATTTTTTGCAAAATTTACTATAGAAAAGGCAATCCCTGGCGTAATTAAAATTTGAGACAGTAAACAATTATTTTTTGCAAAATTTACTATAGAAAAGGCAATCCCTGGCGTAATTAAAATTTGCGACAGTAAAAAATGAATTTTTGAATAATTTACTATAGAAAAGGCAATCCCTGGCGTAATTAAAATTTAAGACACTAAACAATTATTTTTTGCAAAATTTACTATAGAAAAGGCAATCCCTGGCGTAATTAAAATTTGCGACACTAAACAATTATTTTTTGAATAATTTACTATAGAAAAGGCAATCCCTGGCGTAATTAAAATTTGAGACAGTAAAAAATGAATTTTTGAATAATTTACTATAGAAAAGGCAATCCCTGGCGTAATTAAAATTTGAGACACTAAACAATTATTTTTTGCAAAATTTACTATAGAAAAGGCAATCCCTGGCGTAATTAAAATTTGCGACACTAAACAATTATTTTTTGAATAATTTACTATAGAAAAGGCAATCCCTGGCGTAATTAAAATTTGAGACAGTAAAAAATTATTTTTTGAATAATTTACTATAGAAAAGGCAATCCCTGGCGTAATTAAAATTTGAGACAGTAAAAAATGAATTTTTGAATAATTTACTATAGAAAAGGCAATCCCTGGCGTAATTTAAATTTGAGACAGTATAAAATTATTTTTTGCAAAATTTACTATAGAAAAGGCAATCCCTGGCGTAATTAAAATTTGAGACAGTAAACAATTATTTTTTGCAAAATTTACTATAGAAAAGGCAATCCCTGGCGTAATTAAAATTTGCGACAGTAAAAAATGAATTTTTGAATAATTTACTATAGAAAAGGCAATCCCTGGCGTAATTAAAATTTGAGACACTAAACAATTATTTTTTGCAAAATTTACTATAGAAAAGGCAATCCCTGGCGTAATTAAAATTTGAGACAGTAAACAATTATTTTTTGCAAAATTTACTATAGAAAAGGCAATCCCTGGCGTAATTAAAATTTGCGACAGTAAAAAATGAATTTTTGAATAATTTACTATAGAAAAGGCAATCCCTGGCGTAATTAAAATTTAAGGCAGTATAAAATTATTTTTTTAATAATTTACTATATAAAAGGAAATCCCTGGCGTAATTAAAATTTGTGACAGAAAAAATTATTTTTTGAATAATTTACTATAGAAAAGGCAATCCCTGGCGTAATTAAAATTTGAGACAGTATAAAATTATTTTTTGAATAATTTACTATAGAAAAGGCAATCCCTGGCGTAATTAAAATTTGAGACAGTAAAAAATTATTTTTTGAATAATTTACTATAGAAAAGGCAATCCCTGGCGTAATTAAAATTTGAGACAGTAAAAAATTATTTTTTGAATAATTTACTATAGAAAAGGCAATCCCTGGCGTAATTAAAATTTGCGACAGTATAAAATTATTTTTTGCAAAATTTACTATAGAAAAGGCAATCCCTGGCGTAATTAAAATTTGCGACACTAAACAATTATTTTTTGAATAATTTACTATAGGAAAGGCAATCCCTGGCGTAATTAAAATTTGAGACAGTAAAAAATTATTTTTTGAATAATTTACTATAGAAAAGGCAATCCCTGGCGTAATTAAAATTTGTGACAGAAAAAATTATTTTTTGAATAATTTACTATAGAAAAGGCAATCCCTGGCGTAATTAAAATTTGCGACACTAAACAATTATTTTTTGCAAAATTTACTATAGAAAAGGAAATCCCTGGCGTAAATAAAATTTGAGACAGTAAAAAATTATTTTTTGAATAATTTACTATAGAAAAGGCAATCCCTGGCGTAATTAAAATTTGCGACAGTAAAAAATTATTTTTTGTATAATTTACTATAGAAAAGGCAATCCCTGGCGTAATTAAAATTTGCGACACTAAAAAATTATTTTTTGAATAATTTACTATAGAAAAGGCAATCCCTGGCGTAATTAAAATTTGCGACACTAAACAATTATTTTTTGCAAAATTTACTATAGAAAAGGCAATCCCTGGCGTAATTAAAATTTGAGACAGTAAAAAATTATTTTTTGAATAATTTACTATAGAAAAGGCAATCCCTGGCGTAATTATAAATTGCGACAGTATAAAATTAATTTTTGAATAATTTACTATAGAAAAGGCAATCCCTGGCGTATTTAAAATTTGCAACAGTAAAAAATTATTTTTTGCAAAATTTACTATAGAAAAGGCAATCAATCCCTGGCGTAATTATAATTTGCGACAGTATAAAATTAATTTTTGCAAAATTTACTATAGAAAAGGCAATCCCTGGCGTAATTAAAATTTGAGACAGTAAAAAATTATTTTTTGAATAATTTACTATAGAAAAGGCAATCCCTGGCGTAATTAAAATTTGTGACAGAAAAAAATTATTTTTTGAATAATTTACTATAGAAAAGGCAATCCTGGCGTAATTAAAATTTGCGACACTAAACAATTATTTTTTGAATAATTTACTATAGAAAAGGCAATCCCTGGCGTAATTAAAATTTGAGACAGTAAAAAATTATTTTTTGAATAATTTACTATAGAAAAGGCAATCCCTGGAGTAATTAAAATTTGCGACAGTATAAAATTATTTTTTGAATAATTTACTATAGAAAAGGCAATCCCTTGCGTAATTAAAATTTGCGACACTAAACAATAATTTTTTGCAAAATTTACTATAGAAAAGGCAATCCCTGGCGTAATTAAAATTTGAGACAGTAAAAAATTATTTTTTGAATAATTTACTATAGAAAAGGCAATCCCTGGCGTAATTAAAATTTGAGACAGTAAAAAATTATTTTTTGAATAATTTACTATAGAAAAGGCAATCCCTGGCGTATTTAAAATTTGCGACAGTATAAAATTATTTTTTGAATAATTTACTATAGAAAAGGCAATTCCTGGCGTAATTAAAATTTGAGAAATATAAAACTATTTTTTGAATTATTTACTATAGAAAAGGCACTCCCTGGCGTAATTAAAATTTGAGACAGTAAAAAATTATTTTTTGAATAATTTACTATAGAAAAGGCAATCCCTGGCGTAATTAAAATTTGCGACAGTATAAAATTATTTTTTGCAAAATTTACTATAGTAGAGGCAATCCCTGGCGTAATTAAAATTTGCGACACTAAGCAATTATTTTTTGAATAATTTACTATAGAAAAGGCAATCCCTGGCGTAATTAAAATTTGAGACAGTAAAAAATTATTTTTTGCAAAATTTACTATTGAAAAGGCAATCCCTGGCGTAATTAAAATTTGTGACAGAAAAAATTATTTTTTGAATAATTTACTATAGAAAAGGCAATCCCTGGCGTAATTAAAATTTGCGACACTAAACAATTATTTTTTGCAAAATTTACTATAGAAAAGGAAATCCCTGGCGTAATTAAAATTTGAGACAGTAAAAAATTATTTTTTGAATAATTTACTATAGAAAAGGCAATCCCTGGCGTAATTAAAATTTGCGACAGTAGCAAATTATTTTTTGAATAATTTACTATAGAAATGGCAATCCCTGGCATAATTAAAATTTGCGACACTAAACAATTATTTTTTGCAAAATTTACTATAGAAAAGGCAATCCCTGGCGTAATTAAAATTTGCGACACCAAACCATTATTTTTTGCAAAATATACTATAGAAAAGGCAATCCCTGCGTAATTAAAATTTGAGACAGTAAAAAATTATTTTTTGAATAATTTACTATAGAAAAGGCAATTGCTGGCGTAATTAAAATTTGTGACAGAAAAAATTATTTTTTGAATAATTTACTATAGAAAAGGCAATCCCTGGCGTAATTAAAATTTGCGACACTAAACAATAATTTTTTGCAAAATTTACTATAGAAAAGGCAATCCCTGGCGTAATTAAAATTTGAGACAGTTAAAAATGAATTTTTGAATAATTTACTATAGAAAAGGCAATCCCTGGCGTAATTAAAATTTGTGACAGAAAGAATTATTTTTTGAATAATTTACTATAGAAAAGGCAATCCCTGGAGTAATTAAAATTTGCGACACTAAACAATTATTTTTTACAAAATTTACTATAGAAAAGGCAATCCCTGGCGTAATTAAAATTTGTGACTGAAAAAATGAATTTTTGAATAATTTACTATAGAAAAGGCAATCCCTGGCGTAATTAAAATTTTCGACACTAAAAAATTATTTTTTGAATAATTTACTATAGAAAAGGCAATCCCTGGCGTAATTAAAATTTGCGACACTAAAAAATTATTTTTTGAATAATTTATTATAGAAAAGGCAATCCCTGGCGTAATTAAAATTTGCGACACTAAACAATTATTTTTTGCAAAATTTACTATAGAAAAGGCAATCCCTGGCGTAATTAGAATTTGCGACACTAAACAATTATTTTTTGCAAAATTTACTATAGAAAAGGCAATCCCTGGCGTAATTAAAATTTGAGACAGAAAAAATTATTTTTTGAATAATTTACTATAGAAAAGGCAATCCCTGGCGTAATTAAAATTTGAGACAGTATAAAATTATTTTTTGAATAATTTACTATAGAAAAGGCAATCCCTGGCGTAATTAAAATTTGAGACAGTAAAAAATTATTTTTTGAATAATTTACTATAGAAAAGGCAATCCCGGGCGTATTTAAAATTTCCAACACTAAACAATTATTTTTTGCAAAATTTACTATAGAAAAGGCAATCCCTGGCGTATTTAAAATTTGCGACAGTATAAAATGAATTTTTGAATAATTTACTATAGAAAAGGCAATCCCTGGCGTAATTAAAATTTGCGACAGTAAAAAAATATTTTTTGAATAATTTACTATAGAAAAGGCAATCCCTGGCGTATTTAAAATTTGAGACAGTAAAAAATTATTTTTTGAATAATTTACTATAGAAAAGGCAATCCCTGGCGTAATTATAATTTGCGACACTAAACAATTATTTTTTGAATAATTTACTATAGAAAAGGCAATCCCTGGCGTAATTAAAATTTGTGACAGAAAAAATTATTTTTTTAATAATTTACTATAGAAAAGGCAATCCCTGGCGTAATTATAATTTGCGACAGTATAAAATTATTTTTTGAATAATTTACTATAGAAAAGGCAATCCCTGGCGTAATTAAAATTTGAGACAGTAAAAAAAGAATTTTTGAGTAATTTACTAAAGAAAAGGCAATCCCTGGCGTAATTATAATTTCCGACAGTATAAAATTATTTTTTGAATAATTTACTATAGAAAAGGCAATCCCTGGCGTAATTAAAATTTGAGACAGTAAAAAAATGAATTTTTGAATAATTTACTATAGAAAAGGCAATCCCTGGCGTAATTAAAATTTGTGACAGAAAAAATTATTTTTTGAATAATTTACTATAGAAAAGGCAATCCCTGGCGTAATTATAATTTGCGACAGTATAAAATGAATTTTTGAATAATTTACTATAGAAAAGGCAATCCCTGGCGTAATTAAAATTTGCGACAGTAAAAAATTATTTTTTGAATAATTTACTATAGAAAAGGCAATCCCTGGCGTATTTAAAATTTGAGACAGTAAAAAATTAATTTTTGAATAATTTACTATAGAAAAGGCAATCCCTGGCGTAATTATAATTTGCGACACTAAACAATTATTTTTTGAATAATTTACTATAGAAAAGGCAATCCCTGGCGTAATTAAAATTTGTGACAGAAAAAATTATTTTTTGCAAAATTTACTATAGAAAAGGCAATCCCTGGCGTAATTAAAATTTGAGACAGTAAAAAATTATTTTTTGCAAAATTTACTATAGAAAAGGCAATCCCTGGCGTAATTATAATTTGCGACAGTATAAAATTATTTTTTGAATAATTTACTATAGAAAAGGCAATCCCTGGCGTAATTATAATTTGCGACAGTATAAAATTATTTTTTGAATAATTTACTATAGAAAAGGCAATCCCTGGCGTAATTAAAATTTGAGACAGAAAAAAATGAATTTTTGAGTAATTTACTATAGAAAAGGCAATGCCTGGCGTAATTATAATTTGCGACAGTATAAAATTATTTTTTGAATAATTTACTATAGAAAAGGCAATCCCTGGCGTAATTAAAATTTGAGACAGTAAAAAATGAATTTTTGAATAATTTACTATAGAAAAGGCAATCCCTGGCGTAATTAAAATTTGTGACAGAAAAAAATTATTTTTTGAATAATTTACTATAGAAAAGGCAATCCCTGGCGTAATTATAATTTGCGACAGTATAAAATGAATTTTTGAATAATTTACTATTGAAAAGGCAATCCCTGGCGTAATTAAAATTTGCGACAGTAAAAAATTATTTTTTGAATAATTTACTATAGAAAAGGCAATCCCTGGCGTAATTAAAATTTGTGAAAGAAAAAATTATTTTTTGAATAATTTACTATAGAAAAGGCAATCCCTGGCGTAATTAAAATTTGAGACAGTATAAAATTATTTTTTGAATAATTTACTATAGAAATGGCAATCCCTGGCGTAATTAAAATTTGAGACAGTAAAAAATTATTTTTTGAATAATTTACTATAGAAAAGCCAATCCCGGGCGTATTTAAAATTTGCAACACTAAACAATTATTTTTTGCAAAATTTACTATAGAAAAGGCAATCCCTGGCGTATTTAAAATTTGCGACAGTATAAAATGAATTTTTGAATAATTTACTATAGAAAAGGCAATCCCTGTCGTAATTAAAATTTGCGACAGTAAAAAATTATTTTTTGAATAATTTACTATAGAAAAGGCAATCCCTGGCGTATTTAAAATTTGTGACAGAAAAAATTATTTTTTGAATAATTTACTATAGAAAAGGGAATCCCTGGCGTAATTATAATTTGCGACAGTATAAAATTATTTTTTGAATAATTTACTATAGAAAAGGCAATCCCTGGCGTAATTAAAATTTGAGACAGTAAAAAATGAATTTTTGAGTAATTTACTATAGAAAAGGCAATCCCTGGCGTAATTATAATTTGCGACAGTATAAAATTATTTTTTGAATAATTTACTATAGAAAAGGCAATCCCTGTCGTAATTAAAATTTGAGACAGTAAAAAATGAATTTTTGAATAATTTACTATAGAAAAGGCAATCCCTGGCGTAATTAAAATTTGTGACAGAAAAAATTATTTTTTGAATAATTTACTATAGAAAAGGCAATCCCTGGCGTAATTATAATTTGCGACAGTATAAAATGAATTTTTGAGTAATTTACTATAGAAAAGGCAATCCCTGGCGTAATTATAATTTGCGACAGTATAAAATTATTTTTTGAATAATTTACTAGAGAAAACGCAATCCCTGGCGTAATTAAAATTTGTGACAGAAAAAATTATTTTTTGCAAAATTTACTATAGAAAAGGCAATCCCTGGCGTAATTAAAATTTGAGACAGTAAAAAATTATTTTTTGCAAAATTTACTATAGAAAAGGCAATCCCTGGCGTAATTATAATTTGCGACAGTATAAAATTATTTTTTGAATAATTTACTATAGAAAAGGCAATCCCTGGCGTATTTTAAATTTGAGGCAGTAAAAAATTATTTTTTGAATAATTTACTATAGAAAAGGCAATCCCTGGCGTATTTAAAATTTGAGACAGTAAAAAACTAATTTTGCAAAATTTACTATAGAAAAGGCAATCCCTGGCGTAATTAAAATTTGGGACAGTAAAAAATTAATTTTTGAATAATTTACTATAGAAAAGGCAATCCCTGGCGTAATTAAAATTTGAGACAGTAAACTATTATTTTTTGAATAATTTACTATAGAAAAGGCAATCCCTGGCGTAATTAAAATTTGCAACAGTAAAAAATTATTTTTTGAATAATTTACTATAGAAAAGGCAATCCCTGGCGTAATTAAAATTTGCGACAGTAAAAAAATTATTTTTTGCAAAATTTACTATAGAAAAGGTAATCCCTGGCGTATTTAAAATTTGCAACAGTAAAAAATTATTTTTTGAATAATTTACTATAGAAAAGGCAATCCTGGCGTAATTAAAATTTGCGACACCAAACAATTAGTTTTTGAATAATTTACTAGAGAAAAGGCAATCCCTGGCTTAATTAAAATTTGCGACAGTAAAAAATTATTTTTTGAATAATTTTCTATAGAAAAGGCAATCCCTGGCGTATTTAAAATTTGCGACAGTAAAAAATTATTTTTTGAATAATTTACTATAGAAAAGGCAAACCCTGGCGTAATTAAAATTTGCGACAGTAAAAAATGAATTTTTGAATAATTTACTATAGAAAAGGCAATCCCTGGCGTATTTAAAATTTGCAACAGTAAAAAATTATTTTTTGAATAATTTACTATAGAAAAGGCAATCCCTGGCGTAATTAAAATTTGCGACAGTATAAAATTATTTTTTGCAAAATTTACTATAGAAAAGGCAATCCCTGGCATAATTAAAATTTGCGACAGTATAAAATTATTTTTTGCAAAATTTACTATAGAAAAGGCAATCCCTGGCGTAATTAAAATTTGAGACACTAAACAATTATTTTTTGAATAATTTACTATAGAAAAGGCATTCCCTGGCGTAATTAAAATTTGTGACAGAAAAAATTATTTTTTGAATAATTTACTATAGAAAAGGCAATCCCTGGCGTAATTAAAATTTGTGACAGAAAAAATTATTTTTTGAATAATTTACTATAGAAAAGGAAATCCCTGGCGTAATTAAAATTTGCGACACTAAACAATTATTTTTTGAATAATTTACTATAGAAAAGGCAATCCCTGGCGTAATTAAAATTTGCGACACTAAACAATTATTTTTTGCAAAATTTACTATAGAAAAGGCAATCCCTGGCGTAATTAAAATTTGAGACAGTAAAAAATTATTTTTTGAATAATTTACTATAGAAAAGGCAATCCCTGGCGTAATTATAATTTGCGACAGTATAAAATTAATTTTTGAATAATTTACTATAGAAAAGGCAATCCCTGGCGTATTTAAAATTTGCAACAGTAAAAAATTATTTTTTGCAAAATTTACTATAGAAAAGGCAATCCCTGGCGTAATTATAATTTGCGACAGTATAAAATTAATTTTTGCAAAATTTACTATAGAAAAGGCAATCCCTGGCGTAATTAAAATTTGAGACAGTAAAAAATTATTTTTTGAATAATTTACTATAGAAAAGGCAATCCCTGGCGTAATTAAAATTTGTGACAGAAAAAATTATTTTTTGAATAATTTACTATAGAAAAGGCAATCCCTGGCGTAATTAAAATTTGAGACAGTAAAAAATTATTTTTTGAATAATTTACTATAGAAAAGGCAATCCCTGGCGTATTTAAAATTTGCGACAGTATAAAATTATTTTTTGAATAATTTACTATAGAAAAGGCAATCCCTGGCGTAATTAAAATTTGAGAAATATAAAATTATTTTTTGAATAATTTACTATAGAAAAGGCAATCCCTGGCGTAATTAAAATTTGAGATAGTAAAAAATTATTTTTTGAATAATTTACTATAGAAAAGGCAATCCCTGGCGTAATTAAAATTTGCGACACTAAACAATTATTTTTTGCAAAATTTACTATAGAAAAGGCAATCCCTGCCGTAATTATAATTTGCGACACTAAACAATTATTTTTTGCAAAATTTACTATAGAAAAGGCAATCCCTGGCGTAATTAAAATTTGAGACAGTAAAAAATTATTTTTTGCAAAATTTACTATAGAAAAGGCAATCCCTGGCGTAATTAAAATTTGAGACAGTAAAAAATTATTTTTTGAATAATTTACTATAGAAAAGGCAATCCCTGGCGTAATTAAAATTTGCGACAGTATAAAATTATTTTTTGAATAATTTACTATAGAAAAGGCAATCCCTTGGTTGTAATTAAAATTTGCGACACTAAACAATAATTTTTTGCAAAATTTACTATAGAAAAGGCAATCCCTGGCGTAATTAAAATTTGAGACAGTAAAAAATTATTTTTTGAATAATTTACTATAGAAAAGGCAATCCCTGGCGTAATTAAAATTTGAGACAGTAAAAAATTATTTTTTGAATAATTTACTATAGAAAAGGCAATCCCTGGCGTATTTAAAATTTGCGACAGTATAAAATTATTTTTTGAATAATTTACTATAGAAAAGGCAATCCCTGGCGTAATTAAAATTTGAGAAATATAAAATTATTTTTTGAATAATTTACTATAGAAAAGGCAATCCCTGGCGTAATTAAAATTTGAGACAGTAAAAAATTATTTTTTGAATAATTTACTATAGAAAAGGCAATCCCTGCCGAAATTAAAATTTGCGACAGTATAAAATTATTTTTTGCAAAATTTACTATAAAAAAGGCAATCCCTGGCGTAATTAAAATTTGCGACACTAAACAATTATTTTTTGAATAATTTACTATAGAAAAGGCAATCCCTGGCGTAATTAAAATTTGAGACAGTAAAAAATTATTTTTTGAATAATTTACTATAGAAAAGGCAATCCCTGGCGTAATTAAAATTTGCGACAGTATAAAATTATTTTTTGAATAATTTACTATAGAAAAGGCAATCCCTGGCGTAATTAAAATTTGCGACACTAAACAATAATTTTTTGCAAAATTTACTATAGAAAAGGCAATCCTGGCGTAATTAAAATTTGAGACAGTAAAAAATTATTTTTTGAATAATTTACTATAGAAAAGGCAATCCCTGGCGTAATTAAAATTTGCGACACTAAACAATTATTTTTTTGAATAATTTACTATAGAAAAGGCAATCCCTGGCGTAATTAAAATTTGTGACAGAAAAAAACTATTTTTTGAATAATTTACTATAGAAAAGGCAATCCCTGGCCTAATTAAAATTTGCGACACTAAACAATTATTTTTTGCAAAATTTACTAAAGAAAAGGTAATCCCTGGCGTAATTAAAATTTGAGACAGTAAAAAATTATTTTTTTGAATAATTTACTATAGAAAAGGCAATCCCTGGCGTAATTAAAATTTTCGACAGTATAAAATTATTTTTTGAATAATTTACTATAGAAAAGGCAATCCCTGGCGTATTTAAAATTTGCGACAGTATAAAATTATTTTTTGAATAATTTACTATAGAAAAGGCAATCCCTGGCGTAATTAAAATTTGAGAAATATAAAATTATTTTTTGAATAATTTACTATAGAAAAGGCAATCCCTGGCGTAATTAAAATTTGAGACAGTAAAAAATTATTTTTTGAATAATTTACTATAGAAAAGGCAATCCCTGGCGTAATTAAAATTTGCGACAGTATAAAATTATTTTTTGCAAAATTTACTATAGAAAAGGCAATCCCTGGCGTAATTAAAATTTGCGACACTAAACAATTATTTTTGAATAATTTACTATAGAAAAGGCAATCCCTGGCGTAATTAAAATTTGCGACACTAAACAATTATTTTTTGCAAAATTTACTATAGAAAAGGCAATCCCTGGCGTAATTAAAATTTGCGACACTAAACAATTATTTTTTGGAAAATTTACTATAGAAAAGGCAATCCCTGGCGTAATTAAAATGTGAGACAGTTAAAAATGAATTTTTGAATAATTTACTATAGAAAAGGCAATCCCTGGCGTAATTAAAATTTGTGACAGAAAAAATTATTTTTTGAATAATTTACTATAGAAAAGGCAATCCCTGGAGTAATTAAAATTTGCGACACTAAACAATTATTTTTTGCAAAATTTACTATAGAAAAGTCAATCCCTGGCGTAATTAAAATTTGTGACAGAAAAAATGAATTTTTGAATAATTTACTATAGAAAAGGCAATCCCCGGCGTAATTAAAATTTGCGACACTAAAAAATTATTTTTTGAATAATTTACTATAGAAAAGGCAATCCCTGGCGTAATTAAAATTTGCGACACTAAAAAATTATTTTTTGAATAATTTACTATGGAAAAGGCAATCCCTGGCGTAATTAAAATTTGCGACACTAAACAATTATTTTTTGCAAAATTTACTATAGAAAAGGCAATCCCTGGCGTAATTAAAATTTGCGACACTAAACAATTATTTTTTGAAAAATTTACTATAGAAAAGGCAATCCCTGGCGTAATTAAAATTTGAGACAGTAAAAAATTATGTTTTGAATAATTTACTATAGAAAAGGCAATCCCTGGCGTAATTAAAATTTGTGACAGAAAAAATTATTTTTTGAATAATTTACTATAGAAAAGGCAATCCCTGGCGTAATTAAAATTTGAGACAGTATAAAATTATTTTTTGAATAATTTACTATAGAAAAGGCAATCCCTGGCGTAATTAAAATTTGAGACAGTAAAAAATTATTTTTTGAATAATTTACTATAGAAAAGGCAATCCCGGGCGTATTTAAAATTTGCAACACTAAACAATTATTTTTTGCAAAATTTACTATAGAAAAGGCAATCCCTGGCGTATTTAAAATTTGCGACAGTATAAAATGAATTTTTGAATAATTTACTATAGAAGAGGCAATCCCTGGCGTAATTAAAATTTGCGACAATAAAAAATTATTTTTTGAATAATTTACTATAGAAAAGGCAATCCCTGGCGTATTTAAAATTTGAGACAGTAAAAAATTATTTTTTGAATAATTTACTATAGAAAAGGCAGTCTCTGGCGTAATTATAATTTGCGACACTAAACAATTATTTTTTGAATAATTTACTATAGAAAAGGCAATCCCTGGCGTAATTAAAATTTGTGACAGAAAAAAATATTTTTTGAATAATTTACTATAGAAAAGGCAATCCCTGGCGTAATTATAATTTGCGACAGTATAAAATTATTTTTTGAATAATTTACTATAGAAATGGCAATCCCTGGCGTAATTAAAATTTGAGATAGTAAAAAATGAATTTTTGAGTAATTTACTATAGAAAAGGCAATCCCTGGCGTAATTAAAATTTGTGACAGAAAAAAATATTTTTTGAATAATTTACTATAGAAAAGGCAATCCCTGGCGTAATTATAATTTGCGACAGTATAAAATTATTTGTTGAATAATTTACTATAGAAAAGGCAATCCCTGGCGTAATTAAAATTTGAGAAATATAAAATTATTTTTTGAATAATTTACTATAGAAAAGGCAATCCCTGGCGTAATTAAAATTTGAGACAGTAAAAAATTATTTTTGAATAATTTACTATAGAAAAGGCAATCCCTGGCGTAATTAAAATTTGCGACAGTATAAAATTATTTTTTGCAAAATTTACTATAGAAAAGGCAATCCCTGGCGTAATTAAAATTTGCGACACTAAGCAATTATTTTTTGAATAATTTACTATAGAAAAGGCAATCCCTGGCGTAATTAAAATTTGCGACACTAAACAATTATTTTTTGCAAAATTTACTATAGAAAAGGCAATCCCTGGCGTAATTAAAATTTGCGACACTAAACAATTATTTTTTGGAAAATTTACTATAGGAAAGGCAATCCCTGGCGTAATTAAAATTTGAGACAGTTAAAAATGAATTTTTGAATAATTTACTATAGAAAAGGCAATCCCTGGCGTATTTAAAATTTGAGACAGTAAAAAATTATTTTTTGAATAATTTACTATAGAAAAGGCAATCCCTGGCGTAATTATAATTTGCGACACTAAACAATTACTTTTTGAATAATTTACTATAGAAAAGGCAATCCCTGGCGTAATTAAAATTTGCGACACTAAACAATTATTTTTTGCAAAATTTACTATAGAAAAGGCAATCCCTGGCGTAATTATAATTTGCGACAGTATAAAATTATTTTTGAATAATTTACTATAGAAAAGGCAATCCCTGGCGTATTTAAAATTTGAGACAGTAAAAAATTATTTTTTGAATAATTTACTATAGAAAAGGCAGTCTCTGGCGTAATTATAATTTGCGACACTAAACAATTATTTTTTGAATAATTTACTATAGAAAAGGCAATCCCTGGCGTAATTAAAATTTGTGACAGAAAAAAATATTTTTTGAATAATTTACTATAGAAAAGGCAATCCCTGGCGTAATTATAATTTGCGACAGTATAAAATTATTTTTTGAATAATTTACTATAGAAATGGCAATCCCTGGCGTAATTAAAATTTGAGACAGTAAAAAATGAATTTTTGAGTAATTTACTATAGAAAAGGCAATCCCTGGCGTAATTAAAATTTGTGACAGAAAAAAATATTTTTTGAATAATTTACTATAGAAAAGGCAATCCCTGGCGTAATTATAATTTGCGACAGTATAAAATTATTTGTTGAATAATTTACTATAGAAAAGGCAATCCCTGGCGTAATTAAAATTTGAGAAATATAAAATTATTTTTTGAATAATTTACTATAGAAAAGGCAATCCCTGGCGTAATTAAAATTTGAGACAGTAAAAAATTATTTTTTGAATAATTTACTATAGAAAAGGCAATCCCTGGC